>JADDOH010014470.1:0-10860 GCA_016648135.1 Agrypnia vestita | reverse complement strand
CGAACATTTTTCTTTTCCGGCATACTGGGATTTCTTTATTTTCAAACAAGTGTTTCAATTTACAAAATGCTGCCCAGCCCAGACCTATTCTTCTTGGTAGTTCTGCTGTTTGGTTTTCTTTTCCCAGCTTTATCTTATGACCAAGGTACACATATTCATCAACTGTTTCTATTTCCCAATTGTTTATTTTGAATTTGTGTTTGGATGTGGTTAAAATTTTTGTTTTTTGTGTGTTCCTTTCCAAACCTGTTTCTTTCGATGCTTCTTGCAATTCTCTGGTCATAGATTCCAATTCTCTTACATTATTGCTAACAATCACTATATCGTCTGCAAACCTGAGGTGGCTCAGATAGGTGCCGTTTATCTTTACTCCTTTATTTTGGGAAAATAGTTTTCCAAGGCGAGTGTAAAGAGTTTTGGTGAGATAGTGTCACCTTGTCGCACACCTTTTCCGATTTTGAAGCTTTCTGTCTTCGTGTCTTCATCTATTGTCACGCTCATGGTTGCATTTTCGTATATTTTTTTTATCGGTCTCGTATATCTTGAGTCGATTCGTGCATTTTCGAGCGTATAGGTATTTAAAGTGAAGTATAGGTATTTAAAATTTGCAGTGAACAAATAATGTAAATGTAAAGAAAATTGCTATTTCCTTATCTCCATCGTATTCATATCAGTGATGCAACGAATAATACTTCCACGAATACGAATACGAATAATTCAACAAGGTAATAAATAATACACCTCTGTTCTTTTTTTACTAAGAGAATTAATAATTAAAATTTATCACCGGCAAGTTTTTGTTCAAAAAGCACAACATTTGTAACTTCTCAGGGGTTAGGCGATTTCTTTGACAGAGTTGACACATTTACATACAGCGAAAATAAAATAGAACGAACAATACGTATTACAAAACAAAAACTATCTACATGAAATGAGCACCTAACCTTATTAATAATCCAACGAAACAAGATGAAAGAACTCATGTGAACTGTGAAACAAGTAACAATTGACAACTTGAGAACTCAACAAAGCCATTCATTCAATGTTAGGGGAATCCCCGATAACATGAGTGCGTAGGTATGTTCGGAAACACGGTGCACACCCAAACCGTAATTTGCGTTGCGTTCAGTTATAAATAGTCTGTTTTTAATATTAATACGAATATTCGGTAAATATCTACTATTCGGCGAATACGAATATTTGTATTCGTAAATGTATAGAAAATTGCTATCTCCTTGTCTCCATCGTATTCATACCATTCTTATTCATGCGCTCGAAGACGTTATCAGTTCACCTCCTAACATGAATGTCACGTAAAATAAAAAAAAAATAAAAAAAAAAAAAAAATTTTGCTATTGGCTGCGTGGCCGTGTACCAGCTGTTTCTAATAAGTACCTAACCTACGTTTGTTGTGTTTGAGATAACCGAAAATAGAAAATGCGAAAGTGTTAATGTATGGTATTTTATTAACTATTGGGAATAAGAGTAAGTTCATATCATGCAATATGTAAAAATGTTTAAAAATATGCACGCAATTAAGGAAATTAAGATAAGTGATGCAACAAATACGAATACGAATATTCGTATTCGCCGAATAATAGATATTTACCGAATAACCGAGTTCTTTCTAGTTCTAGTTTCGTTGAGTTGTTAATAAGGTTTTAGGTGCTCTTTTCACGTAGTTTTTATTTTGTTAAACGTATCGTTCGTTCCATTTTATTCACGTTGTGTGTAAAAGTGTTAACTCTTATAAGATAATTTCAAATTTAATCTAATAACATAACCTTTAGTAAGCGTGAAAAAAGTGATATTTATTTTCGACCTCTGGGAATGAACAAACGGATAAAATAAATATTGTGCTTTTTGAACAAAAATTTGCCGGTGGTAAATTTTAATTATTAAATCTTTTAATGAAAAAAGAACAGTGATGTATTAATTATTACCTTGTTGAATTATTCGTATTCGCCGTATAGTAGGTTTGATATTCGTATTCGTATTCGTGATAGTAGTACTCGTTGCATCACTAATTAAGATAAACGTATTTATAATTGATAATGAAATTCTGGTACCGCCACTGATACGTGGAAGTGAAGCCTGGAGCTGGCAGAAGATGAACGAAAGTAGACAGAATGCAGTGGAGATGAGATACCTAAGACGCGCGTGTGGCAAACCCATTTTTGATAGAGTAAAGAAAGCTTATGTTAGCATAATTCATAGAATTAAAAGAAGGTCGCTCAGATGGTTTGGGCACATTGAGCGAATGAATGAGGAAAGAATTGTAAGAAAGATATATAATGCAAGTGTTGACGGCGCCAGAAAGGGAGGGCGACCGCGGAAGACGTGGCATGACCGGATCAACCAGATACTGGAAGATGGTCCCCCGTCAGAAGCCTCAACAACCTTCGAGCTTGCACTTGAAGATGTATGAATGTGGATGAGGCGAGAGTTGTATGTCAGGACAGAAGAGTTGTGGCGCTCTCTGCCTACCCCACGGAGAAAAAGCGTGATGGTAAATAAGTAAGTAATTGATTTTATTGCCAGAGTAAGATTTTAAAATTGACAAGTTTTTAATTAAATGCTATGATAATGTTTTGTTTTAAATCATCATCCCTGTTTATTTTAGCAACCTTAGAAGAAAAGTAAATTGCCCGTGTTTATTAACCGGTCGGGTGCCGGAGCGCAGATCTGCGCTCCCTAGACACGTATACAAATTCGGCCTATTTAACTGAGTTTATGGGTTTTTAGAGCTTATCATTGGTTATATCTCAAGTTTTTAAATGAATGAACGAGTTCTATTTGTCAAGTAACCTCATCTGCCACGCAAACCGGACAAAAAATCATTCCAAATATCGTCTTCAAACCGCGCATTAATTGTGTTATTTTTAAATAAAAAAGTGTTAAAATTAAATATTTTTATATTCTTTGACATATAAAGATTGAAAATATTGAAATACAATATCTTTAGTGTTATTGCTTCCATGGTTTTATTCGATAAACACGTGCGTACATTTCTGACAGTAAATTTGGTTACTTATTTTCATGATTAATGAATAAGCAATTATTGAAATGTAAGTAATTATCGAAGTCTGCATATTGAGAAACCAGAAACTGCAACTTTTTAGCGATTACTGTTGATTTTTACATGAATATAACCATCCCAAAGAAGTGTCTAAAGCCATGTATTCACTAGGGGACAAATTGTCCCTCAACAGCATGCGCGGCATAGAGTCTACGTGACGTTGCAACGTCGTGCACCGCGACCTCGCGCACGACATAGCGCGGCATTTTACGTGCCGTGGCAACGTTGCCATGCGCACGGTACCCGAGCGTACTCACTGCAACATTCCGCGGAGCGTCAGTACCACGTGGTATGTTTACAAGTGAATACGCATGCGCTGTATCTGTCAAGATGACAGTGCGGGGAA
The DNA here is from genome assembly GCA_016648135.1 of Agrypnia vestita. Lineage (NCBI taxonomy): Eukaryota > Metazoa > Arthropoda > Insecta > Trichoptera > Phryganeidae > Agrypnia > Agrypnia vestita. Next base: position 7,435 of record JADDOH010014470.1, on the reverse strand, counting down.
ACGAAATCGTTCTCGAACTCATCGAGCTGTATCGATCGAAGATCGCATAGAATGTCCGTCCTTCTTTCTCTTTGCAGTTAATAATTTCGCATTCTCCTCTTTTTTCTCCTCTTACTTTTCGATAAACTCATTAACATAAACAGATACGCGGCTATCATCATAACCTCATAGGGCGATATATTTCCGTGACGTCTGGAAAACAATAATTATTTGCAAAAAGGACCTTGTTTTTAATAATATTCAATTTACTACAGTAAAACCTCGTTAATTTGAAATTGCGACCCAAAAAAACATTTCGAATTGCGCGGAACGCGGATACCGCAGCTGTCATCCATAACCTCATCGGATGACATTTCCGCGACAAGATATGCGAGTCCCGGTGTGTGCACGTCAATTGACCGCGTCATTGTCCCCGAAACATGAGCGTAGATGTTGATGCGACATGTCGAGCGGAATGTTTCGCGATTTGTCCCCTAGTGAATACATGGCTTAACAAACAGCAATCTTGCGCGACACTGCGCAGCATCCGACCGGTTGGAAATGCGTTTAAGATCCGCCCCTCTGGCTGCCGGGGCGGGAGAGCAGCCTCCCAGCAGTGAGGGTTCAGACATGCGGGCTCCTCTTATGTCATTTCTTATTTCAGACGTTACGTATACTTTCGGGGTGGACTCACCTACCTACACAATTCAAGGCTCCGTCTGTCTGTCGCAGACCGTCACATAAAAATGATTGCTTGGAACTTCGTCCCGCCTTTGAAGAACTTTGTTTTCTTTTCTCGAATTTTTTGATTTCGCAGAAACTGAAACTTGTCTTGCGTGCATTGAATTAGAAGCATTTTGTCCCGTGGCAATAAGTTCGCTTTTTATACTATTTTTAATAATTTAAACATAAAATAAAAATCGTTTGTATGTCCGTTCAATCGTCCTTATCCTATGTCAGATTTCAGTGGTATTTAAAAAAAACAATTATAGTATTCTGAAGAGCTACCATTTAATACTTTACCTTATATTTTACCTATATAAAATAATTAGGTGTATAGATTGTAACAGAGTGTAGTCCACATTACTTTACAGGTAGATTTCTACCTAAATTGTGACTCGAAAATGTTTAAACAATAATTTCCTAATACTTATAAATTATTATAAAGATAAGTTTTATCGAATTTTGCATTTTTTCAATATTTCTAACTTATCTTCTGTAAAACGTTGAAAATTATCATTAGATTAATTAATGCCGAATATTAAAAATTTATACTTTAATACAAGTCGAAAAAATAATTAAAATCTCGCAAAAATTTTAATCAATTTTTTTTAACGCTTAAAGGCAATGCTGCCCAAATACTGAAGCGAAAGACATCACAAAAATATTTAAGTTTGAGTAAATCACGGTGTGGTCACATTAAATTACAGATTTACTGTGACCACACCGAGAATTGAACCCGGAATCCTCAGTATGAGAAACCAATGTCATGACCACTGTGCTGCGAGGGCCGCTTTAATCATTTCATTAATTCATTTTCAAGGTTTTAATCATTTTATTATACTTTTATTAAAGCGAATATTTTTTTATTATTTGATTAACATAAGTTACTTTGATGATAGTGTAACGTTTTACAAAAGATAAGTCAAAAATATTGTAAATTGTGGAAACGTTAAGGTAGCATATCTCCACAACTCCAGAACATTATTGCTTAAGCATTTTCGACTCAAAGTTAATGCTGAAATCTGCCTGTAAGATATTGTGGACTACCTCTGTTACACTATTACGTATATCGTTTAAAACTGTTTGATTAATTCATCTAATTTTAATTAATCGCGTTAGTGTAATAACATAATTTTCTTGCTATTTTTAATTTATGGATTAGCATTTAGGTACAAAAATGTATAAAAAAAATATTTGTCTTAAGGGGACTGAATTTTTCATAGTCAATATAAGTAACTGTAATGAAATTTTAACGTTTTACAAGAAATAAGTCAGAAATATAGAAAAAAAAATGCAAACTTAGATGTCGCATATCTCCATAACTGTTGACATTAGACCATGGTTGCTTAAACATTTTCGACTCATAATCAAAGCAGGAATATGGTTTTCCAAATAATCCTGTATATTAGATTGTAGTACCATAAATTTTCTATTATTACCTACCGATTCTCAATCCATTTCAATTATCAATCCAACCAATTAATAATATCCATTTCAAAGCACTATATTCTAATACCACTCGAAAAATTGCATTTAAACATTTCTTTCAATACATTTTAAATGGCTTTGGATTGAATATCGTTTAAATCGAGAGCTCTGTTTTGTTTATTTATTAATTAATTATATTTTTAATGTTTATATTATAAGTGATTCATTTGATGCAAACGACAAGAGATGAATAAATACTTAATACTTAAACCGCTGAGATAACTTATTTCTCGTGAATTTTGCATTAAATGATGGTCCTTGAACATTATTCTTTCCGTTAATTAAGATAAAATTTTACTGACTAATTTTTAATCTTTTAAATTAAAATTAAATTAAAAAGGACAATTACACAATCAAATACATATACCTATGTTAGAAACAAATTTCCAGTTTAGATTATTACCAATTATTAATGGGATGCAGCAGGTATCACCTTCTATTCTAATGATGATTAGATTTAATAGTAGTCAATTGATTCGTGCGGCTCCTTACCCGGCGTTGCACGGGTTAAGGGTTAAGTTTAAAATAAATTTGTGACGGTAAACAAAGGTTCGATTCGAATGGTATAGGTTACCCGCCGAATCCTAACGAATAAGTTTCCAAACTATGAGGTCCGATCGCCTGAAAGGTACAGATTTACTTAGAAAATATATCAGGGGGGGTGAAGGGTTAAAAGAATAAGGGGGAAATGTCGCATTTTATACCCGCCGAGTCCTTAAGTATAAGTTTCCAAATTTTGAGTCCGATCGGTCAAACGGTAGAGACTGGCATCGAAAATATGTCAGGGGGAAGGGAAGGGGTATGAGAATAGGGAGGAAATGTTGCCTATATTACCCGCCGAGTCCTTAAGTATAAGTTTCCAAATTTTGAATCCGATCGGTCAAACGGTACAGATTTGCAACGAAAATATGTCAGGGGGAGGGGAAGAGGTATGAGTATGGGGAGGAAATGTTTCCTTTGTTACCCGCCGAGTTCTAAAGAATATGTTTCCAAATTTTGAGTCTGATCGGTCAAACGGCACAGATTTGCAACGAAAATATGTCAGGGGGAGGGGAAGAGGTATGAGTATGGGGAGGAAATGTTGCCTATGTTACCCGCCGTGTCCTAAAGCATAAGTATGCACAATTTGAATCGAATCGGACAAACGGTGTGGATTTGTATAGAGAACAGACAGACAGACAGACAGACAGACAGACAGATAGACAGACAGACATTGAGTTTTATAGGTATAAATTATTATTTTTTTAAATAAAAAGCTTTCATTCATAATTATGTAAATATTAGGTCCTTACCTATGAAGTTGCCGTTTTATATAGAAAAATTCCAACATTTTTTTTATGAAAAGTATATATTTAATTAATGAAGTATAAGCCATTATTGTTGATGCACTTTTGCTTTTTTAATGGAAGTAAATAAATTGATAGCTTTTCTATAAAAATCTTTGGGACGGGAATCGATGAATTATTTGAAAATTTTTTTACCGCTTCACTGGATTTGAAATTTTCCCTTGTACTTAATAAGTTATCCAAGTTCCGAAAAAAATAGTAAATGCAAGGTCTGGCGAATTAGGTGGATAACGGATAGTTTCCAGCGAAGCTCTTGTAATTTTAAGACGGTACGTGGACGAGCGTTGTCGTAAAGTAGTGGATTAGAGCAATTGACAAGTTTCGGTTGTTTGAATGCGAGCTTCTCCATCATCGTTTTCAATTCTTGACAGTATACCTTTGCGGTAATTGTTGTGCCAGATTTCAAGAAGCTGTAATAAATAATGCCGGTACAGGTCCACCACGTGGTTTGAGATAAATCCGTTTCCACTGCAGTTTTTAATTCGCCATTATCGACTGTAGTCTCCAGTCCACGTAGCTCGTTGATGAGGTCGAAATTTCCTGAACGAAGACGATCAAAACAAAAACGAACCGTGCGTTCATTTGCGGTACTTAGTCCATACATGTCGTTGATATTGGGTGCCATCTGTGCAGCATTAGTGCCACGACGGAACTCTGAATGAATGAATAACTAATTTTGAAATAGAAATTTCGTAGCTTACAAATATTTGAGGATGGCCCCGTTAAAAGCCGCAACAACCGTAGAACTTGTATGAGAAGATGTATGAATGTGGCCGAAGCAAAAGTGGTGTGCCAGGATAGAATAATGTGGCGTTCAATCCTCTCTGTCTACCCCTGCGGGGAAACAGCGTGATGGTTAGTTGGTTAGAGCTGTTTTTTTTTCTCTTTTCTTTTTCATTTTATTATTCTATAATTATTAGTTATTAATATGAATTTAGAATTCCAAGTTGCATGCAAGATATTGAACTTCAAACTATTAGAAGACGGCAATTTCATAAGTAAGCATTTCATATTTTAAAAACCACCCTACTACTCTGATATCTGATACGGATTTACTGTGGAGCCATTAAGGTCAATTTCGCGAAGCTCAGAGTCATTAAATGTTATCCTTTGAAAAAAATTATAAAATGAAAGCGATTTGCGGCCCGTTTTCGTTTCTCTCGTGAAGAATTAAGTAGGCCTTGGAGCCTGGCTCCTTTCCTTGTTGAATAAAATAGGGGAGCTGCGGGCCGAAGGGGGCGCTGCGCCTCTCGCCATGAATAGTGCCCCCCGCCTTACCCCATGGGGGTTATTGATTTCTCACACCTGACACACTAACATCAGTCCTCGAGTCAGCCTCTCTCTCACCCACTTCGTCTTCGCAACGCCGACTCAGCTGCTTTTTCGCTGAAGAAACTGAAATAAAAACGCTGAAAAAATCTACCAAAATATTACCTCAGTTTGCTTCGATCTGGAAAGCGATACCTCAAATTGTTGTTTACTGTTATGTTTGGTTTGAATTTTGGTAGTTATCGGTCAGGGGCGTGCAGTGAGAACAAGAAGCATGACTTTTTCCTAGCATATATTTTGAAAAGAAACCGAAATAAGAGATATATCTCGTAATATTCCTATCAGAACAATTAACATATCATTCAGGTTTACATATTTTTTAATATTCTGCCAGATAAATATTTAATTTGTTTTTTTTTTTCAAATATGTAAATGTTTAAAAAAAGTCATGCTTAAAAAATTATGAATTAAAACACTGAACTTTGTTTTTTTCCACTATTTTATATTTGAGAATTGTTACACTACATGTTTCGGAAACATACGTTTCCTTCTTCAGGTGAGTTAAGACTGAGGTATGAGGGAGTGTTTGTCTGATGTGTGGGATGTGGAGGGGTATTGGGAACATTGTAAGATGTGAAGGGTTGTACTTGATTATTGATTATGTTATTTGTTGTGTTTAGGTTTTTATGAATTTCAAGTGTTTCTACATTATTTTGTTTTAGGCCGTGTGTCTCTTTATGTAGAATGTGTATTTTTGTATTGTTGAATGTGTGGTTATTTTCTATAATATGATTAGCATATTCTGAAAAATTATTATTTGTTAGGCACCTTTTGTGTTCTTATCTTGTTTCTATCGACCTGCCTGTCCGACCTATATATGTCATCTCGCAATCCACATACCTCGGTCTTAACTCACCTGAAGAAGGAAACGGATGTTTCCGAAACATGTAATGTAACAATTCTCAAATATAAAATAGTGGAAAAAAACAAAGTGTTTTATTTCATAATTAAAAAAAAATGGATTTCCACAAAGTCAACGCCGAAACGTTCAATTAAAGTCATGCTTCTTGTTCTCACTGCTCGCCCCTGGTACCGATATATTCATCAATACAGAAATAACGAGAAATTTAATTTTTATTAAGGATGAGTTAAACTGTTGTAACTGAGATTTGACTGTTGGAGATTTGGTTTACCAGTGATTGCTCGCTGAATTACGAATAATCGGTTTTCAATCATCCTTACAATTTAAGTAAAATCCCAAATTCGCGGTTAAAATAATGGTTTAGCTCACCACTAGATTTTGTAGTCTTAATTTATTTAAGTATTTCAATTGATACACTGATATTATGGTTTATCAATTTCTCTTTAAATTTGATAGTTAAAAAGCTTATAAAAAAAAAAACAAAATTAAAAATACATTCCGTCGATGAACTTTTAAAGTTTAAAAGTATACAAGTATTTACCAGGGCCGTGCAGTGGGAACGTCGCAGCATGACTTTTACGTAACCAATTATTTGGGAAAAAAATCAGAATATAACATATATTCCATAATATTTCTATCACAACTGTTATCATAGCATTCATATTTTGATATATCATAAAAATTTGTAGCATAAATAATTTATTTCTAATTTTTTTCCAAAATATACGTTTTCAAAAAAGTCCTGCTTCAATGATCCCACTGCAAATTTATTAATTATTTATTATAAAAATAAATTTCACTGGGATATTTGTGGGGGCGTGACCCTGAGTGAGGAAATCTTACAAATAACATAAAATATTAAGATATCTCACAGGTCAGCAAACAAGTTTCCGTCCATGATGATACCGCCAAGAAAGTAGGAAGTCTGATAATGGTATTATGGGTTCGATTTCCGTAAAATATAACCAGTGTTTTTTGAACTGTGGGAGCGCTTTTGTGTTTGCATTTTGTATTTCACTGTTACAATGCAAATTTCACGTTATAATCTTCGATATATGCTGGAATTTGTAGGTGGAATACGCAGTGTTGATAAATAAAAATAATACGAAAAACTTTTCGAATTAGCAGAGCACTGAAAATAAACTCAAAATTCATCCACTTTCAAACATGTGTATTTCGCAGAAATATAACGTTGTCGATATTATTATATTGTTACTTACTTTACATTACCTGCAAGTAAGTTTTTCAAACTCGCGATTTTTGTTGCCAAAAGCGTGCAACGCTGCAAACAAGATACCAATCCCCTGCATTATTCAATATTTATGAGAAAATATTTAAATAGAGCTTAAACCAAAGCCTGATCTAATCGAATTTCAGATAAAATGTCGTCTCTATTTGAATAATGATACCACTGAGTTAATTTGAGTAGTTTCATTTATAATCACGCTCTGTCTGGCTCTACCTGTCTATAAATCGTATTACAGGTAGAGCTAGTTAGTCTTTTCAATGCGCTGAACAACGTTATTGATTTCTATTTCATTTTATTGGACCCGGGCCAAAGTGCGATGGTTTAAATCTATTTCCATTAAAATAATAATAATTTAATATTAGGTCCTTACATATGAAATTGGCGTTTAGTATGGGTCTCCGGCCGTCCACGGGGCTTGTTCTGCAGGTCGAAATTTCCAGAACGACAACGTTGGAACCA
>JADDOH010014469.1:0-27388 GCA_016648135.1 Agrypnia vestita | reverse complement strand
TTTTAATGCTACAATGGGCCTGAAGGCCCAATTTTAATTGCGGTCCGACAAGAAAACCTAGATTTTAAAGAAATCAGAAAGTTGTATTGCGACCTCACCGGGAATCGAACCCGGAATTCTCAGTATGCAGAGCCAGTGACATGGCCACTGGTTTGGTCATGTGGAACAGATGAGCAAAGAAAGGATGGCCAGGAAAATTGTTTGTCGAAAGCAGCAGAAGCAGAGGACGTCCGCGGAATAATAGTAATAAAACAATATATTCGGTGTATGAAATTCTTTTATTTTATTGTATTTTATATACCTACCTATTAACAGGAAAATGAATATTTTAATAAAAAATACAACTTGTAATAAAATTAAGCCAGATCTCTTTTGGCATTATGGCTTTCCAAAACAACTTCGTGAATTTCCTGCCGATTCTTTAGATAGTTGGGTTTTGAAAATATCTAACTGAACCACATATAATTTATTCTGCATATCAGTCGTAGGCTTTGGATTCACTTTTCTTATTACCTGCAAACGAAGAAAAAGTTATAAACAGAAAAACTAAAGAAATACAATACAGATCAAATAAAAACATATTGTTCTTGCAAACACTAAATACGTAAGATAACATTTAATTTCATCAATAACTAACCTTCCTGGCGCTTTTCATCGTATTCTCGAATCTACTTCGAAAATCTGTTGGACATTACGCATTTAGGCGGGAACAAAGCAACAAAACATTAAATTAGTTGCGTAATGCGGCCCACTAGTCTCCTTTCATCTTCTTGTGGAAATCTTCAGTAAAACAGCACCGTTGATGACATGTTTCGAAACATCTGCTTTGATCTGCTTGCTGTCTGTTGCTGTCAAATGAAATTTAAATTATGTGCTGTCATATGCAAAATTATTTTGGCGTGCATTTGTCTATGATTTTTATTTTACACAATTGCAACACCCCTAATCCGATTTTAAAAGATTTTTAATTTGAAACAACTCAATTCTTCGAGATTTCGCGTGACCTTGAGGGTAAGCTCAGTTTAAGCCAGTATTTCCGCTTACTTTGATCGAACTTGAAACAACCGGGCCTAATTCACAATAAGAAAAATGTGAAGTTATAATTTCTAGTAGTAATTCTTAAGCACTTGCTGCGTTATGAAAAAATGTATGAATGCAACCAATTATTTCCAAAAACTCTTCTTTCTTGGGGTGAAAAAAAAAACTCTCCACCAATCTGGATGGTGGAAATAAAATACTTGGTGCATTCTAGGATTTAGTAAAAGCTTTTGTTACGATATCGCACGCGATTTTACATCAAAACTTGGAAAAATACTGGTACTGGTGAAATAACAATTGAATGGACTGACTGTAATTGAGTCGTATATTTCCAGACACCGCTAACTCCAAACCAAAGAAATTTACAACACGTCAAGTTAGTTTTTCTAGAAAGTTTGTTTACATTTATAACAAACTTTCTAGAAAAACTAACAGCGTAGGTAATAACATCTCATACAATAAGGTATAAATTACTTGACCTGCTGTAAATTTTTTTGATATGGAGTTAGCGGTGTCTGGAAATATAGGACTCAATTAATTACTGTGGTTTCAAAGCTGTATGGAAAAAAAAACACACACTAGGCGACAGTGTCAGTGATCCCGAGTACATACAATCTGGTATACACACTAAACACATCACCTTTAAGTAAGTTATTTTATAGATATTGTTGTAAGCGATTTATAGACGTATGGAGACGATATTTTTATTTGTAAAACATTTTCATGCATTGTAAACTTCAATTCGCATAAATAAAAAAATACTAAAGCGGTCCACCTCGCCATGCCAAGGCGTCCGGAACAGCATCGTTGTTATTTGGTGACGGATAACTCGTAGAAGACATAACAGCAGCACATAAATAGCCTAAAATTTCATTTTGTGATGTAGGTATAGTAATAAAAGTAAGATTTTTTGTTAGTATTAAAATTATATAATTACAGTAAAAAATTTTGATTGTTTTTAAAGCCTCACTAGACCAAGATGCCGAATTACTGAAGTCGTTACATCACAAAAAAACATCCAAGCTTGAATAAATCACATTGATCAAGAGGGGAGTCATAATTAACAATTGGAAGTTCATTGATTATAAATGTAATTACTTTTCGATAATAGTGGAAAAATAAGCAAAGCGTTACATATGAAAAATGTATGTATCCTGGAACAGAAAAAAAATCTTAAAAATTTGGTCATGATACTTAATCTTAAATAATGGTAGATATTCGTCAGCGTCCACCATTTCAAGCTCTGCTTTTTATTTGTGGAATATCGTGTTGGCAGAGCCCTAAAGACATGCAGTCGCAACAAATGATACTAAATTACTGAATAACTCGCGTCCAACCATTATATTAATGGTTTATTGATTCAGGTCACGCGGTTCTGAATCGATTATAAAACAGTTAATTACGTTTTATAAATTCATATTTATGCTGGTGTACACAGAATATCCCAACAAGAACTCAATATTTAAATTAGACCCCAACTACAACGGCCCACCCATCCCCGGATGGATACCTTTCACTTGTATTCTAACAATTAAAATAAAAGTATCTATTTCATTTAAATTTAAAACGATCTAACATCTTATAAGGCCTTGGTAAAAATATTTGAGACCGATATAATCGTACTGCTGTATTGTGAACTCACTGGAAATCTGACCCGGACTCCTCGCATGGAAAACCACCGGACTCGAGGGCCGCTATAACGGACTTACTCGGACAAGTCGGTGTTACCCAGAAACTCAGAAAAAAAAAAAATGATTTAGTCATGTCTTTTTATTAATGTTTAACTGAAATTTCACTCAAAACATTATTTCATAAATAGTTTTATGTTTTGAGTATTTATATACTCACCGGATTTTTATGACATTAATGCCTTTATAAGCATACAATTTAAATTGAAGAAAACAGTTTTCTTTGGAAAATTTATAAATATTTTAAAATGTATACAATATTCCTTTTATCCAAACAAAATAAAAAATTCAGTATTTTTATGCAATATAGTGTTCGTTAAAAATTACGGTCAATAAAAATATACCTTCTTATTCATTTCAATTCAAATTTTGAATGCAGGTATAATAAGTGCACCGTGAACAATAAAAAAGTTATGTCCCAGTGGTGAAAGTATATTATTTTTAAGTGTGATTTGTGACTACGAATAAGTGCAGTGTGAAAGACAAAAAAACTTTTTTACCACTGTGCTTTCGCAAACGTACTTTAAAGATTGACTTCGGTTTGCACGAAAAATTGCACTGCGAGCAGTTTCTCTCTTAAGTGCGTTAAGGTATGGCTTTTAAGTGTTGTTTCATGAACACGAAAAAAGATTTTATCCGGTGTGCTTAAGCACATATACTTTTAATTGCAATATGATTGCAAGAATAATTGCACTGCGAACATGAAAACAGTTTTTCACTAGAGTGCGTAAGACAATGTCTTTTTGAGTGCGATTTTGTATTGCATGAAAAATTGCACTGCGAACATGAAAATAGCCTTTCTCAAGTATGTTTAAGCACATGTACTTTTAAATTAGACTTCCGTTTGCACGAATAATCGCACTGCGAACATGAAAATAGCTTTTCTTCAGTATGTTTAAGCACATGTACTTTAAAATTTGACTTTTGATTGCAAGAATAATTGCACTGCGAACATGAAAAAAGTTTTTTTCCAGTGTGGTTAAGCACATGTACTTTTAAACTTGACTTGTAATTGCAAGAATAATCGCACTGCGAACATGAAAATAGCCTTTCTCCAGTATGTTTTAGCACATGTACTTTAAAATTTGACTTTTGATTGCAAGAATAATTGCACTGCGAACATGAAAAAAGTTTTTTTCCAGTGTGGTTAAGCACATGTACTTTTAAACTTGACTTGTACATGCAAGAATAATTGCACTGCGAACATGAAAACAGTTTTTCACCAGAGTGCGTAAGCAAGTGTTTTTTAAAATCTGATTTTCGATTGCAAGAATAATCGCACTGCGAACATGAAAATAGCTTTTCTCCAGTATGTTTAAGCACATGTACTTTAAAATTTGACTTTTGATTGCAAGAATAATTGCACTGCGAACATGAAAATAGCCTTTCTCCAGTATGTTTAAGCACATGAACTTTTAAATCAGACTTCCGATTGCACGAATAATCGCACTGCGAACATGAAAATAGCCTTTCACCAGTATGTTTAAGCACATGTAATTTAAAATTTGACATTTGATTGCAAGAATAATCGCACTGCGAACATGAAAAAAGTTTTTTTCCAGTGTGGTTAAGCACATGTAAGTTTAAACTTGACTTGCGATTGCAAGAATAATTGCACTGCGAACATGAAAACAGTTTTTCACCAGAGTGCGTAAGCAAGTGTTTTTTAAAATCTGACTTTCGATTGCAAGAATAATCGCACTGCGAACATGAAAATAGCTTTTCTCCAGTATGTTTAAGCACATGTACTTTAAAATTTGACTTTTGATTGCAAGAATAATTGCACTGCGAACATGAAAATAGCCTTTCTCCAGTATGTTTAAGCACATGTACTTTTAAATCAGACTTCCAATTGCACGAATAATCGCACTGCGAACATGAAAATAGCCTTTCACCAGTATGTTTAAGCACATGTAATTTAAAATTTGACAGTTGATTGCAAGAATAATCGCACTGCGAACATGAAAAAAGATTTTTTCCAGTGTGGTTAAGCACATGTAAGTTTAAACTTGACTTGCGATTGCAAGAATAATTGCACTGCGAACATGAAAACAGTTTTTCACTAGAGTGCGTAAGCACATGTACTTTAAAATTTGACTTTTGATTGCAAGAATAATTGCACTGCGAACATGAAAATAGCTTTTCTCCAGTATGTTTAAGCACATGTACTTTAAAATGTGACTTTTGATTGCAAGAATAATTGCACTGCGAACATGAAAATAGCCTTTCTCCAGTATGTTTAAGCACATGTACTTTTAAATCAGACTTCCGATTGCACGAATAATCGCACTGCGAACATGAAAATAGCCTTTCACCAGTATGTTTAAGCACATGTAATTTAAAATTTGACATTTGATTGCAAGAATAATCGCACTGCGAACATGAAAAAAGTTTTTTTCCAGTGTGGATAAGCACATGTAAGTTTAAACTTGACTTGCGATTGCAAGAATAATTGCACTGCAAACATGAAAACAGTTTTTCACCAGAGTGCGTAAGCACGTGTTTTTTAAAATCTGACTTTCGATTGCAAGAATAATCGCACTGCGAACATGAAAATAGCTTTTCTCCAGTATGTTTAAGCACATGTACTTTAAAATTTGACTTTTGATTGCAAGAATAATTGCACTGCGAACATGAAAATAGCCTTTCTCCAGTATGTTTAAGCACATGTACTTTTAAATCAGACAACCTATTGCATGAATAATCGCACTGCGAACATGAAAATAGCCTTTCACCAGTATGTTTAAGCACATGTACTTTAAAATTTGACATTTGATTGCAAGAATAATCGCACTGCGAACATGAAAAAAGTTTTTTTCCAGTGTGGTTAAGCACATGTAAGTTTAAACTTGACTTGCGATTGCAAGAATAATTGCACTGCGAACATGAAAACAGTTTTTCACCAGAGTGCGTAAGACTATAAGTTCTTAAATGTGATTTTGTATTGCACGAATAATTGCATTGCGAACATGAAAAAAGCTTTTTTCCAATGTGGTTAAGCACATGTACTTTTAAACTTGGCTTGTCATTGCAAGAATAATTGCACTGCGAACATGAAAACGGTTTTTCACCAGAGTGCGTAAGACTATGTCTTTTTAAGTTTGATTTTCTATTGCATGAATAATTGCACTGCGAACACGAAAACATCTTCTTTTCAGCGATACTCAGCAATTTCGGCTGCCGTCCAGAGGAGGGCGAAGGCTCAGTTGAATTGTCCTTAAAAGAATCGTGTATTCTCAAGAGACCTGCAAAGTAAATATTTATTGTTTAACTCCAAATTTGGTACGGCCCCTGTCAAAATTCCATTCTTGAAAGTGGACAAGTTTGTGTTTATTTGCAAAGATGGAAACATTTATTTCGGATTCTGTTGTGAGTATAAAATGAAATTACAATAACCAGTATTACACAAAATATGAGTCGTTAGTAAGAAGCATATTAAGATTATAATTAAACTAGTTAACTTTGTTTACACCACTAAAATTTATTTGGTAAAACAAACAGGTTTCGGAAATGACGTTCCCTCATCAGGGTATACTTAATACTAATTGAACTTTACAAAAATTATAAACAATCATACTTCAGTGTTAAGTGTAAAATGACCGAGTAAAAAATCTTTCTTCACATCAATTCCTTCCAGAAGAGATGGATTTATTATCGAAAGGCCTAAAATATAACCTTTCCTACAATAAATATAATATTGAAAGGGCAGTGGAAAACGTTGCAGTCGATGTAGAAACCGCTTTAACAAACACTCCTAAAACTTTTGCGTATAAATGTGCAGAAGCCATTAGGAGAGAAATTCCTAAAATTCCATTAAGACATAAACCAGAGACCATCTACATGAAGAACATCAAGAATAAACTCAAAGAAGAAGAACTAGTGTTAACAAAAGCAGATAAGGGAAATACTGTTATTATAATGAACAAAAACGATTACCATAAAAAAGTGAAAGATTTCATAGAGAGTGATAATTTTATAATTTTACCTAAGGACCCCACAAACAAATTCAAAGAAAATATTACGAGTGCTCTAAAATCTTGTAAATCTTGTAAATTTTTAAAAATGATAATATTATACCAAAAAACCCAAAAGCCCCAAAATTATATGGTTTTCTCAAAATCCATAAAATAAATACTCCCATTAGACCTGTAGTTTCATCGTGTAATTCCCCAAATTTCAAATTATCGTCATTAATAACCAATTTTATTAATAACAATAATGTGTTTGTCCCCAATTATGTCATTAAGGATTCTTTTCAACTGATTGATGATTTAAAAGATATTGTACTTCCCGGTAATGCTAAGCTTGTTTCTTTTGATGTTGTAAATTTGTTTCCCAATGTACCTGTCTCCGAAAGCAAAATAATTGTTTCTGAATTACTTAAAAATTTAAAATTACCTGAAGACCTTTCTAATGATGTTACAAGATTCTTTTATTAAAACTTGCTTTCAAATCAAAATTACTTTCAATACGATAATGTCATATATCAACAAAAAGAAGGACTCCCAATGGGAGCACCTACGGGCCCATTAATCGCTGATATTTTTATGAATAATTTAGAAACAAAGATTTTCAATTCTAAATCCCCCCTTTTAAATAATATTCTATTGTGGAAGAGATATGTAGATGATATTTTTTGTATTTGGACAGGATCTGAACGTCAACTTGACACCTTTCTTAATTTTTTAAATTCCTTTTATCGCCAAATACAATTTACAATTGAGGTTGGAAATAATGCCACATTAAACTTGTTAGATTTAACTTTGTCTATCAATAACAATAAAATTGAATTTAATATATATCGCAAACCTACATACACTGACACAATAATCCACAACACGTCCAACCACTCGATCTCACATAAACATTCAGCCTTCCATTCCATGATACACCGACTTGTTAACGTTCCATTGTCTGATATTAATTTTCTTACTGAGCTGTCCATAATAAAACAAATTGCCACAAACAATGGTTACTCTCCTAATTTGATTGATAGAATTCTTAACATAAAACTTAATAAAATAGCCACAAATAAATTTTTTTCAATAATTATAAAAATAACGATGATATTAAACAATGGCGTAGAATTTTATATATTGACAATTTTTCAATTGAATGCTCGAAAAATCTCCCTCCCTCTATAAAACCAGCTTTCTATACAACAAATAATATTTGTAACTTTTTGAGAAATGTTAAAGATAAAGATCACGAACTGACTCACTCGGGTGCTTATAAACTAAAATGTAATGACTGTCCCTCTTTTTATATTGGAAAAACGAGTCGTAATTTTGATATTAGGATTTAAGAACATATTAGATGCTTAAATAATTCAAATTTTTCTGAATTTGCCAATCATATTATTGAGAGTAACCGTAGTTTTAATAAAAATACAGGGGTCAACATTCTTCACATTAATAGTAAAAGTAGACACCTTGATAATTTAGAGGCCCTAGAGATTAAGAAAGCTATAAATAATAATGAATTTATTATTAACCAAAAAAATTTAACTTACAGTCCTATTTTGAATATGTTCCCTTTCACCCTATCACCTGTTTCTTTCACACCCCCCACTATTTACCCCCATTTGGACACTTAACACTGAAGTATGATTGTTTATAATTTTTGTAAAGTTCAATTAGTATTAAGTATACCCTGATGAAGGAACGTCGTTTCCGAAACCGGTTGGTTTTACCAAATAAATATTAGTGGTGTAAACAAAGTTAACTAGTTTAATTATATTCATAACGAATAACCACAAAGTAATAGCAAAATACAACAGTACATATTAAGATTATTCATTTTTTGTTTTCTTTTTTTCACGGCCGACCACACAATTGTTGAAGGATCGTCGGTGAAAGCGAACCGAACAGTTTATTTATTCGTAAATGTTAACAGTTCAAAAAGAACGGATTATTTATGAACGAACATCTCTAATAAGATAAGCATATTAGGGATGATCGATATTAGAAAAACATCGATGCTGACATCGATGTTAACTTCGATTCAAAAGTATTGATATGAGATAAATATCGAAGGAAAACCATCGATGGAATACAGAATAGGGCGTTGGGAGTTTTATGAAATATTAATAACTTTTTTCGGTATAATTGAGTATTCTGATTTTAATAATGTCATAAAATAATGTCGCACAATATTATTTATTTATATTAAACGAGTATTTTCAATTTAAAAATCGTAATTATTTTCATAGTAGGGGCTAAATTCAATACAATGGTCCCATTGCATAAACAACGAAAATGAGTATTTCACTATATTATTGAATGTGCTAATAACAAAATGAAAGATGATTTACGTTTAAATAGTAAGTAGAAAAATGTACCGTATATTTTGACATTTCATAGGTAATATCTGAGGAAAAATGTGAAAATCATAGACAATGTATAAGTTTACATGACAAAATATTTATAGACGAAATAAATATGATGAATATTGAACGTAGGTACTTTTTGTATTTTATAAATGGGCCTGTTTTTAAGACTATCAAAAGTTTTGGTTAGGTTAGGTTATTAGGTTTGGTTAGGTTAGGTTATTAGTTTTTGTTAGGTTAGGTTATTGGTTTTGGTTAGGTTAGGTTATGTTTGGTTAGTTGATTTAATAACAAATTTATAGGTTAGGTTAGGTTTGGTTACTTGATTTAATAAAAAAATTATAGGTTAGGTTAGGTTAGGTTTGGTTAGTTAATTTAATTATAAATTTATAGGTTAGGTTAGGTTAAGTTTGGTTACTGAATTTAATTACAAATTTATCGATTAGGTTAGGTTTGGTTTGTTAATTTAATTATACATTTATAGGTTAGGTTAGGTTTGATAAGTTAATTTAATTACAAGTTTATAGTTTAGGTTATTTACTTTTATTGCGAATTTATTTTTAGATCGCGTTATGTTTCTTTATTTTTATTTTCAAGTTGAATGTATAATTTATACAATAATTTGTGCAATCATTCTTTAATATTATTATTTGTTCAATTAAAACTGTGTGTAATGCAGTATATTTTATTGTTTTATAGTACCTACTTTTATCTTTGAATAAAATATCGTGTTGTTTATAGTTTGCATTTTGTATAGATAAAATGGATAAAATCTTTTTGGTCAATATTCTATGATAAAATCGTTTATTTGTTAAATTTATGAAGAAAATAGTTACGATTTTTTAATTGGAATTACTTGTGTAATATTAATAAATATAAGAGTGCGACATTATTTTATGACATTATTGAAATCAGGACACTTAAATTTACCGGAAAAAATTATTTATATTTCATATAACTTCCAGAATTCAAAGGAAAAGGTTTAATTGTCAAAACTTACTATGAAAATAATTACGATTTTTAAATTGGATTTACTCGTATAATATAAATATATATAATTGTGCGACATTATTTTACGACATTATTAGAATCAGAATACTTAATTACACCGAAAAAAGTTATTAATTATTATTAGAAATCCCAACGCCCTATTCTGCATTTATCCCTTCGAAAACGGGTGGAATGGTTTTCGAAATCCGATAACCTCATATCTCTGAGAATGAATGAATAATGAAGCATCTTCTCACCGGCGCGCTGGTCGGCCCTCCTCGAGTACTCCGAGCACTCCTGCTTGATGTCGGGATATGATATGTCTATATCAGCCGAGAACTCTTCATCGCCGCTCTCGGCGGCAGACCCTGGCTCGGGCTTGGCGTGAAGAACATCTTGGACATCACGGTTCATGGTCCTGGTACCCCCTATCTACGACGAGACGCAATTAGTAAATGGCATTTGTCAAACTATTGCCGACGCCTACTAGAGATGGGTCGTTAACGAACGAACTGTACAAAATATGAACAGTTCACTCTTCTGAACGAACGATCGGTACAGTTTATATTAGTGAACTAGTTTTCAATTGTTCGGCCCGTCTATCATATTTTTTTTTATATACGATTAGTGTTGGTGGAAATTCATTTTCTATCGTTCAGCAAATCTCAATCCTACCCGCCCCTTTTCGCTAGTGCTAATTTTTGTTAGATTAAGGAGCGAGCGGCAGAGTGTAATATATTTAGAGTAGTAAGAGGCGCCGACTACGTATAAATAAGCTCAATATGCCGTCAATGCGCCCCTCACTACTCTGGCGCATTAACTCTCTAACGCTCGCCGCTCGTATCGTACCCAAGGCCTAACGCTCATTGATGACAATAACACGTGTCGAAATCAGTAGCGTAGTAATCATAAATAAGTACAGTTGCGGACAAACTTCTTGAAATTTTTTGGCGTAGTGGGGGAATGCGCAGAAGACAAAATTTTGGTCTCTTTGGTGGAATGACACATGCGCAAACTTCCCCCACTACGCCGTAAAATTTCAAGATGTTTGCTGGCTACTGTAACAAATTGTACCTAAGTTTAAACTCACCAAAAAAATGTCTGAAAGAAATTGTTACATAGTAATTAGGTACCCAACAAATATAATAAAATATTTATTAGGGTTGTTTGTGTAGCAATCAGAACACAACATAGACAAAAATATTTTTTGGAGTTCATGCAGTTATATAATGTTTTTGTTTTTTTAAGAAACAAAATAAACAATGACCTGCTTGATTATTACCTGATAATGAAGGTTCTGGATTATCAAGTTTGCATATTTCTAACAGCCTTTGTCTCAGTATTCTTGGCAAACATGAAATTAATGCTCGCTTTTAAGATGGGGCATTATGAGATCATATGAAAGCGTCTCTAGAAACTTCATGCAGCTTCTTTTTATACTGAAATTATGTCAATTAAGACCGTGTATTATATAAGAAGTTATCCCCGCAACAATCATAAGGCTGCAAAAAAAACCATGTGCCAACGATTAGATCCTCTAGCGCGGTTATAGTTGTAACATATTTTTATTCCATCTAGTCGTTTTGTCTTTGCCGACATAGTAGTTTGCAGACGTTTGCAAAACCTCTTCAAATTCGTTTGACGAATCTCCCTCTTACTCACCGTCGGTATTTTCCTCTTGTACTTCTAGAACGTCCTCCGCCTCACTGTCACTCTTGTCATCTTTCTTTGAATCGGAATCTTCACATTCTAACAGCGTCCTTATTTTTTCTCCCTCCATTGTGGTGACTAAAATGGCTAAAAACAAAGAAATCTGGTCTCAAATAATAAAATAAAATAAACTCATTATTCTCGATAACTATGTTATATTTTAAACTGAATAAAAATGGTTTAAATAGAAAGAGTTTGCTAGGACTGATGTTTTATCGCTTGCTGAGGATTAGTTTCTACTAGGTCTGGTTATTTTATTTCACTCTATAATGCACACTCACAAAACACCATTTTTAACAAGAACATCGTTTTTCAACCATTTCTTATATTATTTCAGCCCATAAATAACAAAAAATAGGTTTGGTTTATACTAGGTAGGTACGTAATTGTCCAATACACAAATTGTAGGTTTGGTTTATGTGAACCCTGTTGATCAAACGAACGACGCCATTTTGAGGACATAGAATCACATAGAATACACCTAAATGAAATGTTAATACAATAAAAAATATTAAAACTTAAGACAAGTACTTTTTTCTCTTCTCTACAAGGTAGGTAGCTAGATTATATAATTTTGCAGGTATTATGTTTCATCTAAAAATACCAACATTGAATAAATACAATGAAATATATATTCGGTAAAATAGCTGTTAAATTTTATTGTATTTTTTTATAAACGATAATATTGGAGTGGAAGGCACAGGTTACGTGTGAACAGACCTTCACAAGCATCTCATAATCATTTTATGTGCCTAGTAGGTGTCTGTATACATGTTGTTTAATTTCAAATATAAATTTGTTGTGATCCGTTATTTTTCTGATTGTTAAAGAATTTAATACCTGGTTAAATAATGTGGTTTTGGGTTGTAGTATATGTTAGTATGTTAAGTGTATTTCTAAAACTCCTAGATCTAGAATCACTTCTTGCACTGTTTGCTTGATGTTAATTTTATAATTTGCACTGTTGAATTATTAAATGTCCTGTACTGAAGCTACGCCGAATCTGATTCAGGAATACATGCAAGTAAATCATGATATAGGTATTTAATACCATGTATATACGTATAATTTAAGT
This sequence comes from Agrypnia vestita, assembly GCA_016648135.1. NCBI lineage: Eukaryota > Metazoa > Arthropoda > Insecta > Trichoptera > Phryganeidae > Agrypnia > Agrypnia vestita. Next base: position 14,559 of record JADDOH010014469.1, on the reverse strand, counting down.
TTTTTCACACATAAGAAATAGAGACAGTCGTAATTATTATAAAAACACAAATACATAATTTTAATTGTACTTAATACTATAATTTATACTCATTACCTTTATTATGTACTGTTTAGTTTGGTCTCCATAAAGTTTAATTATTTTTTTTATTTCTAGTTGTATTTTTGATTTATAAATATGTTTGAAACGCTAGTCTGTAACTATTTAACCCAGACTATTATTGAGTTTACCATATGTGTGTCTGAATAAAGTCTCTTAGGTATATATGATATACTATATTACTGTATACTGCGACGAATGTCACAGGGATGCTGAGGGGCAGTAGCTCACCCCCCTGAGGGTATCACGGAAGCTTGACTTGACTTGATCTAATGGCAATCAGAGTACCGGGCCACTAATGGACCCCTTGCTCTTTCATCATGGTGTATCATTTACTTCACTTTTAGATTTTAGATTAGATTTTAGTTTGCGGTAAAATTACAAAAATAAGTTCGCTGCGAACTCCGAGACTACGCGCGAACGCTGGAAGATTAAATAAATAATTTTATAATTAAATAAATAACTTCCAGCTCTATAAATAAGTGATTTTATAGGGCTGGGAGATTAAATAAGTATATTTATAGAATAATATAACAAAGATATTATTCTAAGATATTATTATATAAATCGAAACATTCGTGATTGGACCGGGATAAGAAGCGTGGAAGAGCTGTTCCGCACTGCCCTGGACAGGGAAACTTTCTCCCAGATGATCGCCGACGTCGGAGGGACCCGACAGGGCACATGAAGAAGAAGAAGAATTATTCTAAGCGATTTTTTTTTATTTAATAGATAAAAACATTTTTTACAATAAAGATAGTGACAATTCTTACAATGGTATTTCTGTTCTACATGAGTAATATAACTCGTGAGTAGGAGAGGAGTATCATTATATCTTAAATATATTGAATAGTAAGTATTATGTACATACTAAGTCCTATATATTAGGAAAAAATCATATGCGATAATCATAATTATCGATCAGGGAATAATTTTAGCAATCAAACGAATATATCGCAGACTGATTAAAAATAATTTCAAGCGGAATTGAGAGTACGTTGGCACATTGCTTAATAAATATTGCTGGAACGTTGTCTGGCCCTGTTCCTTTACTGGCATCGAGATTTTGAATGAGTTTAATTATTTCATATTTGTCAGCAGCTACTCTCGATAAGTTTGCGGGGTGAGTTTGTGACGTGTCTAAATGACAGGATGGACGAGAATTAGTCACATTGAAAGAATCTAATAACATTTATTGAATATTCGTCAGATAACGAAGATCAACTATAATTTTGTTTGTGTTTTTTATTTTTTATTTATATCTAAATACAGTGTACATGTACATATTTTCAAAAAAAATATTTTTTGATTTATTTTAAACCTATTTTTATCCAATAGTCCTCGCCTTACTAGGGGATGTTCGGGAGGGATTCCTGGCGAACCTAGGAAGCGATATCTCCACCGCAGTCGAGTGTTCTCCTGCCGGGCCATACCAAACGAGCTTTATGTAAAACTCGAGTCTCGTCGAGTTTTTATCTCCGAGAAGTCCCTTCGCCTCTGCTCTTGCTGTCGAGTTTTATCCGGCAAGAGCCTCCGCCGAATCTGTGAAGTGGGATTAAGAATTCCGTCGTAATATTATTTTGTGAATAAGTATGCCAGATACCTAAGTGTTTGTGATAATTTTCTTCTATATTCTGTGTGCTCTTTTACATTTCGACTGACTATATTTCTGTGTATTTCTACTATTTGTATTTCTGTGTTTTCCTCGTATTTTTGACTGTAAATAAATTGTTGTGAAAAAGCAGCTTTCTAAGTTATTTCCACGCCTCTGTCACTTGCACACCTAACATGAAACCAACCACCCCGTTTCAACAAATTTGAGTTTCCTTATTCTTTCTACGGTTTTATCGATTTGTATTTTCCATTTAATATTAGAGTCAACTATTATGTATTATTATTCTTTAAACTTAATACTAAACAGTCGTTTTTACATGCACCTATTATTATTAATTTTATTAGAACAATTTATTATTAGAAAGAATCTTTATGATCAGTATAAAAACAAAGAGTGTTTTTTTGTAGGAGTGGATCGCTGAAGACCTCTGCTGGATCGTCAAGTAAAAGAGCTGTGGATGGTCTGGATGTGGAAACAGGAATAATATTTGATTTTTCTACCTCCACATTTATTTGTTATAAGTATACCTTGTGGCTTGGCTTGAGTGGGTATTTATACAGTTCCCACTCAGCCAGGCCGGTGGTGGGCGCACGATCTTACCCCATCCACATTTTATTTAATAAATTAGACTCCCACTGGCGACATCGGTACCGTGCCGAAGTCGCCTCTTCACATAAAATACCAAAATTACAAAATATAAGCAATATGTGATTCTGTTCATAACACTTTATTACTTAATTTTTAGGCGAGTTTTTTTCATTTAATGTGAAAGGAATAAAGTGAGTTTTTCCCGTATTTAGTGATAATAAGTTTTCACCGAACCATTGTTTTACAATATTTATAGTCCGATTTGCTGCAGCTATAACATTCTAATTTGGTACTACAGTTAAAACTAGAGCTGCATCATAGGCATAAAATAAAATTTGACCGTCAATAGGTAAATTCAGCATATAATTTACAGATTATTCGTCAATTGTTATAATATTACTATTAATATTTAGTTTTTGAGTACTTTGAATTTTTATTTTCTTGTTTATGATCTCGTTTACTGTTTTCCATACTTTTTTGTGTCATGCACTGAAGTTCGAATTTTTTGTTGATAGAATTTTTCATTTGTGTTTTATTAATGCTGTCAGTTTATTTCCATATTTATTATAATGCCTTTTTATTGATTCGTCATGTGGATATTTATTTTTAATCTTGTATAATTTATTTTTATGTCTCATCGAAATCATTAACCCGTGGGATATCCAAGGTTTCAATGGTCGGAATCTCGCGTTTTTATTTTTTTTTCTTCAGTACTTTGTTGTAAGTATTTTTGAATACCCTTTAAAGTTTACACTTATTTTTACAACATTTCTTGAACTTAAAGACACTCAGCCATGTTTTTTTTTCTTTTAATGTGTTTAAGTTTTAAAAAGATTTTAATTTATTGTTTTGAACCTTCTCTGTAGGTTTTTGGATATTGTGTGTTCATGAGCATGGTTTTTTTAAATCCGACTTTCGTTTGCAAGAATAATTGCACTGTTAACATAATTAAAGTAACTTTGGTAGAATGCAATTACTTTGTTGTCTGACATATTAAAACAAATAAAAACACTTTTCTTTGTATTAAACCACGATTTATTATCGTGCCAACCTTGTATACTTGCTTTAATAATATTGAATTTTTGATTACATTTTGATAAGACTTCGGAAATATGGTTAGACCAAGACAGAGAAGATTGAAAATTTAGTCCGAGAAATTTAACTGAAGAGCTTATATGAAGCGGATGCTTCTCAAAATGTACAATAAGATTTGGGGTGATTCTCTTTTTGGAAAAAACAACAATTTTGCTCTTTTCCGAGGATAGGCATAATCCATTATGCAGGAACCACAAGCTTAGATCATTCAGAGCCTTTTCCATTTGAATCAAATTGTTTTTCCTGAAGAATAAATGACTTTGTCATCTGCAAATGAAATAATTCTACAATGTTTAGCAATAACAGCTTCTAAATCACATATGTATAAATTATAAAGTAAAGGACTCAAAACTGACTCAAAACTGGAAGGCCTTTCCACACCACTCTAGTACCAACTATACATCCTTGTACAAATGCAAGAATCGTCTACGGTACAGAAGATTTTTTGTAAAATTAATAATTTTTCCAGGAATATTCATCTTCTGAAGTTTATCCACAAGAATCGGAATTAAAACATTATCATATGCACCAATAATATCTAAAAAACAGCCTAAAATATTTTATTTATTTAAAATTATTTTTATTATAATTTGGTTAATTAAGAGGAATGTGAAGTTATAATTTGTATAAACTCTCAATTTTCTTTTTATTTTTATTATTAATTTTTTTTATTATCTGTTTAAGGCCCGGTTGTTTCAAATTCGATCAAAGTAAGCGTAGAGTTTAAACTGAAATTTTTAGTACTTTTTTCAAAAACGGGTTATTTCAAATCGGATTAAGCGAAATCTGTCAGAGAATTCTCAGCGGAAATTTTAGATTAAACTCTCGGTCAGAGGGCCGGTTGTTTCAAGTTGGATTAAAGTAAGCGTTCTTTTAAAGCATAGATTTTTACGTTCTCCACCAATCAGACGATCCGTTTTCGTAAAAATCTATGCTTTAGTCGACCGCTTACTTTGATCGAACTTGAAACAACCGGGCCAGAGTCGCACATGCGCACTGCGCAATGTAATTGACATCTGTCAATAAAATATTTTTTTATTAATTTTTCGACATTTTACATACAAAGTGTCGAAATGTACAATATTATGTAGGGTGACACAGGCTTTTCTGACGATCGACTGATCCTACAGTATATCCTTAACAGGAGAAGTAATTTACTTAGATCTCGAACAATACTTTTTTGTCAGAAGAAATTGATTTTTCCGCAACTCTAAATGAATTTTACTGCAGGGCATTGTCGACAATATTTTTTTTCAAGGTTTCTATTTCACTCGGGTTTTGATAATTTTACATTTATATCCATGAAAGGTGCATAGGTGATTTATCTGGAACACTGCTTCTTGGACTGCGGATAGTGTCAGCCATTACCAGAGCAATGGCTGACCACAGACCACATTTTAGTCAGCCGAAGAGCACTATAAAAATCAGAAATATATTTGTCATTATGTCCAAACAAAATATCAAGTTACGACAAACGGTACTAGGTACCAGATTTGGTAATTGCTATATTGTAGGAGAGGAGACTATGCCCTCAAACCAAATGTACAGCAATTTTTAATGCTACAATGGGCCTGAAGGCCCAATTTTAATTGCGGTCCGACAAGAACACCTAGATTTTAAAGAAATCAGAAAGATGTATTGCGACCTCACCGGGAATCGAACTCGGAATTCTCAGTATGCAGAGCCAGTGACATGGCCACTGGTTTGGTCATGTGGAACAGATGAGCAAAGAAAGGATGGCAAGGAAAATTGTTTGTCGAAAGCAGCAGAAGCAGAGGACGTCCGCGGAATAATAGTAATAAAACAATATATTCGGTGTATGAAATTCTTTTATTTTATTGTATTTTATATACCTACCTATTAACGGGAAAATGAATATTTTAATAAAAAATACAACTTGTAATAAAATTAAGCCAGATCTCTTTTTTGGCATTATGCCTTTCCAAAACAACTTCGTGAATTTCCTGTCGATTCTTTAGATAGTTGGGTTTTGAAAATATCTAACTGAACCACATATAATTTATTCTGCATATCAGTTGTAGGCTTTGGATTCACTTTTCTTATTACCTGCAAACAAAGAAAAGGTTATAAACAGAAAAACTAGAGAAATACAATACAGATCAAATAAAAACATATTGTTCTTGCAAACACTAAATAGGCTCAGTTTAAGCCAGTATTTCCGCTTACTTTGATCGAACTTGAAACAACCGGGCCTAATTCACATAAGAAAAATGTGAAGTTATAATTTCTAGTAGTAATTCTTAAGCACTTGCTGCGTTATGAAAAAATGTATGAATGCAACCAATTATTTCCAAAAACTCTTCTTTCTTGGGGTGAAAAAAAAACTCTCCACCAATCTGGATGGTGGAAATAAAATACTTGGTGCATTCTAGGATTTAGTAAAAGCTTCTGTTACCATATCGCACGCGATTTTACATCAAAACTTGGAAAAATACTGGTACTGGTGAAATAACAATTGAATGGACTGACTGTAATTGAGTTGTATATTTCCAGACACCGCTAACTCCAAACCAAAGAAATTTACAACAGGTCAATTAATTTATACCTTATTTTGTGAGATGTCATTACCTGCACTGTTAGTTTTTCTAGAAAGTTTGTTTACATTTATAACAAACTTTCTAGAAAAACTAACAGCGTAGGTAATAACATCTCATACAATAAGGTATAAATTACTTGACCTGCTGTAAATTTTTTTGATATGGAGTTAGCGGTGTCTGGAAATATACGACTCAATTAATTACTGTGGTTTCAAAGCTGTATGGAAAAAAGAACACACACTAGGCGACAGTGTCAGTGATCCCGAGTACTACATAGAATCTGGTATACACACTAAACATATCACCTTTAAGTAAATTATTTTATAGATAATATTGTAAACGATTTATAGACGTATGGAGACGATATTTTTATTTGTAAAACATTTTCATGCATTCTAAACTTCAATTCGCATAAATAAAAAAATACTAAAGCGGTCCACCCCGCCATGCCAAGGCGTCCGGAACAGCATCGTTGTTATATGGTGACGGATAACTCGTAGAAGACATAACAGCAGCACATAAATAGCCTAAAATTTCATTTTGTGATGTAGGTATAGTAATAAAAGTAAGATTTTTTGTTAGTATTAAAATTATATAATTACAGTAAAAAAATTTGATTGTTTTTAAAGCCTCACTAGACCAAGATGCCGAATAACTGAAGTCGTTACATCACAAAAAAACATCCAAGCTTGAATTAATCACATTGATCAAGAGGGGAGTCGTAATTAACAATTGGAAGTTCATTGATTATAAATGTAATTACTTTTCGATAATAGTGGAAAAATAAGCAAAGCGTTACATATGAAAAATGTATGTATCCTGGAACAGAAAAAAAATCTTAAAAATTTGGTCATGATACTTAATCTTAAATAATGGTAGATATTCGTCAGCGTCCACCATTTCAAGCTCTGCTTTTTATTTGTGGAATATCGTGTTGGCAGAGCCCTAAAGACATGCAGTCGCAAAAAATGATACTAAATTACTGAAGAACTCGCGTCCAACCATTATATTAATGGTTTATTGATTCAGGTCACGCGGTTCTGAATCGATTATAAAACAGTTAATTACGTTTTATAAATTCATATTTATGCTGGTGTACACAGAATATCCCAACAAGAACTCAATATTTAAATTAGACCCCAACTACAACGGCCCACCCATCCCCGGATGGATACCTTTCACTTGTATTCTAACAATTAAAATAAAAGTATCTATTTCATTTAAATTTAAAACGATCTAACATCTTATAAGGCCTTGGTAAAAATATTTGAGACCGATATAATCGTACTGCTGTATTGTGAACTCACTGGAAATCTGACCCGGACTCCTCGCATGGAAAACCACCGGACTCGAGGGCCGCTATAACGGACTTACTCGGACAAGTCGGTGTTACCCAGAAACTCAGAAAAAAAAAAAATGATTTAGTCATGTCTTTTTATTAATGTTTAACTGAAATTTCACTCAAAACATTATTTCATAAATAGTTTTATGTTTTGAGTATTTATATACTCACCGGATTTTTATGACATTAATGCCTTTATAAGCATACAATTTAAATTGAAGAAAACAGTTTTCTTTGGAAAATTTATAAATATTTTAAAATGTATACAATATTCCTTTTATCCAAACAAAATAAAAAATTCAGTATTTTTATGCAATATAGTGTTCGTTAAAAATTACGGTCAATAAAAATATACCTTCTTATTCATTTCAATTCAAATTTTGAATGCAGGTATAATAAGTGCACCGTGAACAATAAAAAAGTTATGTCCCAGTGGTGAAAGTATATTATTTTTAAGTGTGATTTGTGACTACGAATAAGTGCAGTGTGAAAGACAAAAAAACTTTTTTACCACTGTGCTTTCGCAAACGTACTTTAAAGATTGACTTCGGTTAGCACGAAAAATTGCACTGCGAGCAGTTTCTTTCTTAAGTGCGTTAAGGTATGGCTTTTAAGTGTTGTTTCATGAACACGAAAAAAGATTTTATCCGGTGTGCTTAAGCACATGTACTTTTAATTGCAATATGATTGCAAGAATAATTGCACTGCGAACATGAAAACAGTTTTTCACTAGAGTGCGTAAGACAATGTCTTTTTGAGTGTGATTTTGTATTGCATGAAAAATTGCACTGCGAACATGAAAATAGCCTTTCTCCAGTATGTTTAAGCACATGTACTTTTAAATTAGACTTCCGATTGCACGAATAATCGCACAGCTAACATGAAAATAGCTTTTATTCAGTATGTTTAAGCACATGTACTTTAAAATTTGACTTTTGATTGCAAGAATAATTGCACTGCGAACATGAAAAAAGTTTTTTTCCAGTGTGGTTAAGCACATGTACTTTTAAACTTGACTTGTACTTGCAAGAATAATTGCACTGCGAACATGAAAACAGTTTTTCACCAGAGTGCGTAAGCACGTGTTTTTTAAAATCTGACTTTCGATTGCAAGAATAATCGCACTGCGAACATGAAAATAGCTTTTCTCCAGTATGTTTAAGCACATGTACTTTTAAATCAGACTTCCGATTGCACAAATAATCGCACTGAGAACATGAAAATAGCCTTTCACCAGTATGTTTAAGCACATGTAATTTAAAATTTGACATTTGATTGCAAGAATAATCGCACTGCGAACATGAAAAAAGTTTTTTTCCAGTGTGGTTAAGCACATGTAAGTTTAAACTTGACTTGCGATTGCAAGAATAATTGCACTGCGAACATGAAAACAGTTTTTCACCAGAGTGCGTAAGCAAGTGTTTTTTAAAATCTGACTTTCGATTGCAAGAATAATCGCACTGCGAACATGAAAATAGCTTTTCTCCAGTATGTTTAAGCACATGTACTTTAAAATTTGACTTTTGATTGCAAGAATAATTGCACTGCGAACATGAAAATAGCCTTTCTCCAGTATGTTTAAGCACATGTACTTTTAAATCAGACTTCCAATTGCACGAATAATCGCACTGCGAACATGAAAATAGCCTTTCACCAGTATGTTTAAGCACATGTACTTTAAAATTTGACATTTGATTGCAACAATAATCGCACTGCGAACATGAAAAAAGATTTTTTCCAGTGTGGTTAAGCACATGTAAGTTTAAACTTGACTTGCGATTGCAAGAATAATTGCACTGCGAACATGAAAATAGCTTTTCTCCAGCATGTTTAAGCACATGTACTTTAAAATTTGACTTTTGATTGCATGAATAATTGCACTGCGAACATGAAAATAGCCTTTCTCCAGTATGTTTAAGCACATGTACTTTTAAATCAGACTTCCGATTGCACGAATAATCGCACTGCGAACATGAAAATAGCCTTTCACCAGTATGTTTAAGCACATGTAATTTAAAATTTGACATTTGATTGCAAGAATAATCGCACTGCGAACATGAAAAAAGTTTTTTTCCAGTGTGGTTAAGCACATGTAAGTTTAAACTTGACTTGCGATTGCAAGAATAATTGCACTGCAAACATGAAAACAGTTTTTCACCAGAGTGCGTAAGCACGTGTTTTTTAAAATCTGACTTTCGATTGCAAGAATAATCGCACTGCGAACATGAAAATAGCTTTTCTCCAGTATGTTTAAGCACATGTACTTTAAAATTTGACTTTTGATTGCAAGAATAATTGCACTGCGAACATGAAAATAGCCTTTCTCCAGAATGTTTAAGCACATGTACTTTTAAATCAGACTTCCTATTGCACGAATAATCGCACTGCGAACATGAAAATAGCCTTTCACCAGTATGTTTAAGTACATGTACTTTAAAATTTGACATTTGATTGCAAGAATAATCGCACTGCGAACATGAAAAAAGTTTTTTTCCAGTGTGGTTAAGCACATGTAAGTTTAAACTTGACTTGCGATTGCAAGAATAATTGCACTGCGAACATGAAAACAGTTTTTCACCAGAGTGCGTAAGACTATGAGTTCTTAAGTGTGATTTTGTATTGCACGAATAATTGCATTGCGAACATGAAAAAAGCTTTTTTCCAATGTGGTTAAGCACATGTACTTTTAAACTTGGCTTGTCATTGCAAGAATAATTGCACTGCGAACATGAAAACGGTTTTTCACCAGAGTGCGTAAGACTATGTCTTTTTAAGTTTGATTTTCTATTGCATGAATAATTGCACTGCGAACACGAAAACATCTTCTTTTCAGCGATACTCAGCAATTTCGGCTGCTGTCCAGAGGAGGGCGAAGGCTCAGTTGAATTGTCCTTAAAAGAATCGTGTATTCTCAAGAGACCTGCAAAGTAAATATTTATTGTTTAACTCCAAATTTGGTACGGCCCCTGTCAAAATTCCATTCTTGAAAGTGGACAAGTTTGTGTTTATTTGCAAAGATGGAAACATTTATTTCGGATTCTGTTGTGAGTATAAAATGAAATTACAATAACCAGTATTACACAAAATATGAGTCGTTAGTAAGAAGTATATTAAGATTATAATTAAACTAGTTAACTTTGTTTACACCACTAAAATTTATTTGCTAAAACCAACAGGTTTCGGAAACGACGTTCCCTCATCAGGGTATACTTAATACTAATTGAACTTTACAATAATTATAAACAATCATACTTCAGTGTTAAGTGTAAAATGACCGAGTAAAAAATCTTTCTTCACATCAATTCCTTCCAGAAGAGATGGATTTATTAACGAAAGGCCTAAAATATAACCTTTCCTACAATAAATTTAATATTGAAAGTGCAGTGGAAAACGTTGCAGTCGATGTAGAAACCGCTTTAACAAACACTCCTAAAACTTTTGCGTATAAATTGCAGAAGCCATTAGGAGAGAAATTCATAAAATTACATTAAGACATAAACCAGAGACCATCTACATGAAGAACATCAAGAATAAACTCAAAGAAGAAGAACTAGTGTTAACAAAAGCAGATAAGGGAAATACTGTTATTATAATGAACAAAAACGATTACCATAAAAAAGTGAAAGATTTCATAGAGAGTGATAATTTTATAATTTTACCTAAGGACCCCACAAACAAATTCAAAGAAAATATTACGAGTGCTCTAAAATCTTGTAAATCTGATATTTTTAAAAATGATAATATTATACCAAAAAACCCAAAAGCCCCAAAATTATATGGTTTTCTCAAAATCCATAAAATAAATACTCCCATTAGACCTGTAGTTTCATCGTGTAATTCCCCAAATTTCAAATTATCGTCATTAATAACCAATTTTATTAATAACAATAATGTGTTTGTCCCCAATTATGTCATTAAGGATTCTTTTCAACTGATTGATGATTTAAAAGATATTGTACTTCCCGGTAATGCTAAGCTTGTTTCTTTTGATGTTGTAAATTTGTTTCCCAATGTACCTGTCTCCGAAAGCAAAATAATTGTTTCTGAATTACTTAAAAATTCAAAATTACCTGAAGACCTTTCTAATGATGTTACAAGATTCTTTTATTAAAACTTGCTTTCAAATCAAAATTACTTTCAATACGATAATGTCATATATCAACAAAAAGAAGGACTCCCAATGGGAGCACCTACGGGCCCATTAATCGCTGATATTTTTATGAATAATTTAGAAACAAAGATTTTCAATTCTAAATCCCCCCTTTTAAATAATATTCTATTGTGGAAGAGATATGTAGATGATATTTTTTGTATTTGGACAGGATCTGAACGTCAACTTGACACCTTTCTTAATTTTTTAAATTCCTTTTATCGCCAAATACAATTTACAATTGAGGTTGGAAATAATGCCACATTAAACTTTTTAGATTTAACTTTGTCTATCAATAACATTAAAATTGAATTTAATATATATCGCAAACCTACATATACTGACACAATAATCCACAACACGTCCAACCACTAGATCTCACATAAACATTCAGCCTTCCATTCCATGATACACCGACTTGTTAACGTTCCATTGTCTGATATTAATTTTCTTACTGAGCTGTCCATAATAAAACAAATTGCCACAAACAATGGTTACTCTCCTAATTTGATTGATAAAATTCTTAACATAAAACTTACTAAAATAGCCACAAATAAATTTTTTTCAATAATTATAAAAATAACGATGATATTAAACAATGGCGTAGAATTTTATATATTGACAATTTTTCAATTGAATGCTCGAAAAATCTCCCTCCCTCTATAAAACCAGCTTTCTATACAACAAATAATATTTGTAACTTTTTGAGAAATGTTAAAGATAAAGATCACGAACTGACTCACTCGGGTGCTTATAAACTAAAATGTAATGACTGTCCCTCTTTTTATATTGGAAAAACGAGTCGTAATTTTGATATTAGGATTTAAGAACATATTAGATGCTTAAATAATTCAAATTTTTCTGAATTTGCCAATCATATTATTGAGAGTAACCGTAGTTTTAATAAAAATACAGGGGTCAACATTCTTCACATTAATAGTAAAAGTAGACACCTTAATAATTTAGAGGCCCTAGAGATTAAGAAAGCTATAAATAATAATGAATCTATTATTAACCAAAAAAATTTAACTTACAGTCCTATTTTGAATATGTTCCCTTTCACCCTATCACCTGTTTCTTTCACACCCCCCACTATTTACCCCCATTTGGACACTTAACACTGAAGTATGATTGTTTATAATTTTTGTAAAGTTCAATTAGTATTAAGTATACCCTGATGAAGGAACGTCGTTTCCGAAACCGGTTGGTTTTACCAAATAAATTTTAGTGGTGTAAACAAAGTTAACTAGTTTAATTATATTCATAATGAATAACCACAAAGTAATAGCAAAATACAACAGTACATATTAAGATTATTCATTTTTTGTTTTCTTTTTTTGATCGTCGGTGAAAGTGAACCGAACAGTTTATTTAGGGCCGGTTGTTTCAAGTTGGATAAAAGTAAGCGTTCTTTTAAAGCATAGATTTTTACGTTCTCCACCAATCAGACGATCCGTTTTCGTAAAAATCTATGCTTGGGTCGACCGCTTACTTTGATCGAACTTGAAACAACCGGGCCTTATTCGTAAATGTTCAAAAAGAACGGATTATTTATGAACGAACATCTCTAATAAGATAAGCATATTAGGGATGATCGATATTAGAAAAACATCGATGCTGACATCGATGTTAACTTCGATTCAAAAGTATTGATATGAGATAAATATCGAAGGAAAACCATCGATGTCCGAAAACATCGATGTTTTGGGATAAATGCAGAATAGGGCGTTGGGATTTCTAATAATAATTAATAACTTTTTTCGGTATAATTAAGTATTCTGATTCTAATAATGTCCTAAAATAATGTCGCACAATTATATATATTTATATTATACGAGTAAATCCAATTTAAAAATCGTAATTATTTTCATAGTAAGTTTTGACAATTAAACCTTTTCCTTTGAATTCTGGAAGTTATATGAAATATAAATAATTTTTTCCGGTAAATTTAAGTGTCCTGATTTCAATAATGTCATAAAATAATGTCGCACTCTTATATTTATTAATATTACACAAGTAATTCCAATTAAAAAATCGTAACTATTTTCTTCATAAATTTAACAAATAAACGATTTTATCATAGAATATAGACCAAAAAGATTTTATCCATTTTATCTATACAAAATATTTTATTCAAAGATAAAAGTAGGTACTATAAAACAATAAAATATACTGCATTACACACAGTTTTAATTGAACAAATAATAATATTAAAGAATGATTGCACAAATTATTGTATAAATTATACATTCAACTTGAAAATAAAAATAACGAAACATAACGCGATCTAAAAATAAATTCGCAATAAAAGTAAATAACCTAAACTATAAACTTGTAATTAAATTAACTTATCAAACCTAACCTAACCTATAAATGTATAATTAAATTAACAAACCAAACCTAACCTAATCGATAAATTTGTAATTAAATTCAGTAACCAAACTTAACCTAACCTAACCTATAAATTTATAATTAAATTAACTAACCAAACCTAACCTAACCTAACCTATAATTTTTTTATTAAATCAAGTAACCAAACCTAACCTATAAATTTGTTATTAAATCAACTAACCAAACATAACCTAACCTAACCAAAACCAATAACCTAACCTAACAAAAACTAATAACCTAACCTAACCAAACCTAATAACCTAACCTAACCAAAACTTTTGATAGTCTTAAAAACAGGCCCATTTATAAAATACAAAAAGTACCTACGTTCAATATTCATCATATTTATTTCGTCTATAAATATTTTGTCATGTAAACTTATACATTGTCTATGATTTTCACATTTTTCCTCAGATATTACCTATGAAATGTCAAAATATACGGTACATTTTTCTACTTACTATTTAAACGTAAATCATCTTTCATTTTGTTATTAGCACATTCAATAATATAGTGAAATACTCATTTTCGTTGTTTATGCAATGGGACCATTGTATTGAATTTAGCCCCTACTATGAAAATAATTACGATTTTTAAATTGAAAATACTCGTTTAATATAAATAAATAATATTGTGCGACATTATTTTATGACATTATTAAAATCAGAATACTCAATTATACCGAAAAAAGTTATTAATTATTATTAGAAATCCCAACGCC
>JADDOH010014468.1:0-24042 GCA_016648135.1 Agrypnia vestita | reverse complement strand
TATTTTGTGTAATTTTATGTCTTCATCTTGTATTTCGCCAATTGCTAGTCTGTGAATGATTTGAAGTGTTTCGATTTTTGTAATGCTTTCGATGTTTAATTGTTGTGTTATACGGTATACAGTTTCAGTTGGTGTCCGGTATTTCAGATCATAGACCATTTTTAGTATTTTGTTTTGCTGTCGTTGGAGTCTGTTTAGGTTAGTTTTGTTTACGGTTCCCCAGAAGGGTATCAAATATCCTATTCTACTCTTGACGTATGCCTGGTACATCAGAATTTTTACGGTCTTTGGTGTGATTTCGTGTATTTTGTGGAATAGGCTGGTCAGTTTAGTCAGTGAGTCAATTACTTTGTCTATTTGAAAGGTCCATTTGAGATGTCTGTCTATGTTGAGTCCTAAGTATTTAGTATTTTCTAGTTCAGTGAGTGTTTCGTTATGTATTTTTATGTCCATTTTATGCGTTTTCCGTTTGGCCTGAAAGTTAATGATTACATTTTTGGGCATTTAAGGTTAGAATATTTCTTTTTGTCCATTCAGTTAATATGTATATATCTTTGTTGATTTGTTTTGTGGTTTCTATGTCATTATTGTTTTCGTTAAATATTCCGAGGTCGTCTGCATAGAGTATTAGTTTGCCTCTGATATTTAGCTGTTCTAGGTCATTTATAGATACATTATACAGATAAATGTCATAGTGTTACCTATTGCAGAATAAAATGTTCAATTTACTTTGATTATAGAATAAACAGAGATTATTTAAATAAATTAACGGAAGTCTATGACTTGGGTATCCTGCTAGACTCCAAATTAAACTATATTACCCATATAAACAAAATATCCAATAAAGGTCTCAAATTACTCGGCTTTATTATTCGCACTTCACAAAACTTTAATAACATAGCCTCATGCACACACCTATATAAATCTTTGGTGAGAAGCTGCTGGAATACTGTAGTCAATTATGGTCACCACATTATGCGACACACATACAGACATTAAAAAAAGTCCAATTAAAATTTCTAAGATACGTGAATTACACGTTAAGAATTCCGATCGAACACATCAATTATAATCGACTTCATATTCAGACAGGTCTCATTAAACTTAGCGACAGACGCATTATTGCTGATCTCGTATATCTATACAAAATAATACATTCTTTTAACATGGATTCTCCGGAACTCTTATCATCCATATCCTTTCACATACCGGCCAAAAATACCCGTTCACAAGCATTCTTTTACTGCAACAAAAGCAAAACATCTCACTAAAAATACTCCACGATCAACAGACTTTCCATCCTAGGAAACGAGTTGCACAAATTGCAGATATTCTCAACTTAAGTCATTACCGAAATCTCCTTAACTTTACCGTTAATTTATTTGATTAAACTTTGTTAATACATATATGAATACATGTCTTTGTTCTTACTGATATACACTTTATAATTGTCTTTACTTAATTTGTGATTTATGTACTTGTGCAGGTAGATACTGTGTTATAAATTTCATACGTATGTATGTATGTACATATATGTATACATTTTTAAACGATCATGTAAGTAGATATTATTCACATTTATAATGTACACTGTTATCTAGATATATAAGTTTCTTATTTTATTGAAATAAAATAAATAAATAAATAATATTTTTTTCGGGAAATGGTTCAAGTCCGAGCTGTTATTTGATTGGCGTGAAGATTGGTTTTTATAAAAGTTTCATCTGAATCTAAGTTGAACAAAGAACCCAAAAAGTTATCTGATAATAAAGAAATGTAGCTTGGTTCCGCCCTCCAGCGCCGGGGCTGGTAGTGCCGCCTTCGTGCCTCCGCCCTACCCCAAAGGGCGGGGATTCCTACTAACTGGCTATTTACAAATATAGGCCAAATCTAGAATACGACTGATGGGTTTTCCTAATGAATCACAATATCATCATTTTGTATTCTAGAAGATGGCAAGGCTGTTCCAGTTAGGCCATCTGTTAAATTCGACAATTTTTAAGGATCGGAGATAGTCATGTTTAGAAGCCGAATTCCTTAATATGATCGTCTGGCAATGCGAGCGAAACTCAGCGGTAACGAGCACTTTATCACATAGCTTCTCTCGCATTTTATGTGGAAATGTTTCAAATTAAATTTACTCATTAAGTTCCATATGTATAAAATACGCACATCTTTCTAAATTAACAATTACTAAATTATTTAATCCATTTATAAACAACCAAACCAACGAATATTCAATTTTATTGTGTTTATATACTCAATTCATATCGGTCTCAAGTAAAACACTTAACATCTTACAATAAAATTAATTCTCTAGTATTTAACCGCCCCCGGAAACAGTAATCAGTCCGCCCTATACCTCCGCGGGTACAGGTCGTTCTCCTGATGACGTTGAATATGACTTCAACGAAACGTCGAGAACAGTTTCTTGGAAAAACGTACCTGTTCGCATAAAATATCCGTCACCATTTACAGTTAAATATGTCTAACGACCGTAATAATATCCTTAACTCTTTAATAATTCTCTACTAGTGTTAATTAATATATTCGTTATTAATATATACATGTTGAGCGAATGAAAAACGAAAGAGTGGTAAGAAAGATAGGTACATAACGCAAGTGTTGATGGTACCAGAAGACGTGGCACGACCAGATTAACCAGATAGTGGAAGATGGCCCTGCTAGAAGCCTCAACAATCGTCGAGCTTGCATGCAAAGATATATGAATGTGGATGAGGAGACAGTGTGTGTCAGAACAGAAGAGTGTGGCGCTCTATCCTGTCTGCCTACCCCCGCGGGGAAACGGCGTAAGATACCTGCGTGATGGTAAGTAAGTAAGTAATATATTCAAAGAAGAGCACGAGCACGAATAACATTTGACGATATTACATTGTTATATAATTTTTGTATTGTAGGTATTATACCGAATTTGATATGTTTGATTAACTTCTAATAAAATATGATTGAGGGTTTTCATGACATTGATTTGTTGAAAAAATTCAAATAATTAATCTAATATTTGTTAGTAAGGTACTTATACTCTGACAGGTTGTACGATGTTTCACGACGTGGCGGTTGTAATCTGGTCTGATTAAAATAAAAACTGTTTTAAAATATACCACGATGCAGACACCGCGGTTTCGTGTCATATTGCATAGACGATATCGAATTTCTTTCTGGCGAAAAATTAGCCATTCTTCCAACACGTAGTCACACATGTACGTTACTAGTTTAGCAATGACACATTACGTAACCTGATCGCATTTTATTTGAGTTACTCATGCCAATTTTCATCTAAAAACACAATACGTTATTCGACTGACTGACTTTTTGGAACATACATATTAAACAATATAGAAAACATAAAAACTTGTTTTTCTATATTTATATTGATGTTATGACGTCTATGACGATGTATGTACATGCCTGTAGTGGGAAAAATAACACATTATGAATAAAAAAATAATAGAAATAATAAGCCACGAATCACGTTGAGAAATCATTTGGTGTATCAGCTGTTTATCATAATTTTCTTGGCATAATATCTCTTGACTATGAGGGCGTCAATCATTCTTCAGAATGTTGACCAATTGACACAAACGAGGTCATCAATGTTGGTTTGTAGACCAAAGAATAGTCGCTGGCTTATAAACGGAGAACGAAGATCATTCCATTGCCGTGAGTTATTTAATTAACAGCTCAGTGTAACAGAAGTCTATCTGGTATAATATCAAGGGTTAACGTATCTTCAAGATATACAAAAAAAAATTCTCTATAATATATAGTACAATTCCATAGAAAAACTACTTGTTTAAAGGGGTCTTCTCATCTTCATTGCAAGTTTTCTATCATAACCAAAAACTAACGAAACCACCCTCCGTTGTTTTATATAAAATCAAACATAATAATTTCGCTGTCTGTCTGTCCATAACTTCCTGTAACGTTGGTAATTTCGTTCAAATTCACGGCTACAAATACGAAATTACACGGCTGGAAGCAGGGCGCAAACATTGGACGCGCGAATGCCAACGCGGTACCCTAGCGACATTGCTACCGCCGCCTCTCCGTGGACCATTAAAAATATATTATATTTACTAGGGCTTAGCAAAGACGCTAACCATTTCAAGTTCCGTGATTTTTCACGGGTGTACGGCTAATCGTTTTTGTGTATTGAATGTATTTTAATATTTATGTATTATGCCTACGTTAAAAAAATAGGCTAAATTTTTTGGAAATTCATACGAAGGATTTTCTGTCTTTTAAATTAAATCGACTTCGTATTATTTTGCTTAATAATTATTTCAGCAATGGAAAAATCTCCAAGAAAATATGACAATTCAATATAAAACAATATTCAAACCATGAGGACGTTCCTCGTAGAATGTAGTATTCATTTAACAGTGTTGACAACCCTAACATGTATGCAAATTAAGAATATGTAACAGCCTTCCTGAAGTCAAACGATAATAGAGTTAGAGCACGATTTGCATAATACTCCCAGATGGTTTTAGACTCGAGTGTGATTTAAATATCTATCGTAGTGATAAATAATTAACTTACATATAAAATTATTTACGTAAAGCCATTTATAATAACTCTAAAATATTGAAATTCGGTAGTGTATATTGAAAAGATTTGCCGCGCAAAATATGAATTCACGGCAATGAACAATGAGGATTCAACATCATTCGCATTCCCTCACTTTATGTAAACTTAAAGATAAACAAGATAACGGCTTTAATTTATCACAGCCACAATATAAGAATATGTATGAAACATGAACAATATGAATTAATGAAGGGAATAAGCAGTAAGCTTATTTCCTGTGTCTTACTTTGTAGTCTTGAAGTAATGATATTATAATTTTGATTTCGGCAAGCTTTAGAAAACCGCTTACTGTCTCGTTTGGACGAAGCGGTTCTGATTTTAAAAAATCTTAGAAATCTTAGTTCATTCAAACAGAATTATTAAAGTAATAAGTAAAAATTAGAAACCAATGAAATTCAATAAAAAAAAAATTAGCAAACATTCTTTACGCTAAATGTTTGTCGGCGAAATCAAAATTAAGTTTTCAGAAAAATTACTTTTCGAAAGATTTCATTTTTATTATTCTTAAAATAACACAAATATAAAAACTTGCTTTCTCTTCTTCTTTTTCTTCCTTGCACTGTCCCAACTCATTGCCTAAGTAGGCTGTTGGGGTTGGCTCTCGTTTTCAGGCTGTAGGTATCTTCTTTGGTTCTGGGTGTCGCTTTCATCTAGGCCGTTTCTTTGGAAGATTTTGGAGCATTGAGTTATCAAGGAATTCTTTCGCCTTCCTCTGGATGACTGTCGATGAAGCTCCAAAGATATTGCTTGCTTTACTGTGTGGTCTGGTGGTCTCCATCTTATGTGCCCATAGCATCTCTGCTATCGTTCTTCCAGCTTAATGTTTACGTCCGTGACACCACGAAGGCGTGAACTTATCTTATCTGAATCTTATCTTTAAGTGATACTCCTGCCGACCATCTAAGCATTCGTATTTCTGCTGAAACAAGTTGCCTAGAGCAGGAGTTGTAGATAGTCCAGCATTTGCAGTCATACATTATCGCGGGTCTAACAATAGTCTGGTACATAATGTTCATGAATTTATAATCTAAAACATACACAAAAAATATTTTCGAAAATTTATTTTCAGCCGAGTTTTGTTGTTGTTTCTTTCTTATTTCCTGTGGCATTTCATCAAAGATTCATTACACTATCCTGATAAAATAGAATTTTTAATTTAATTGTAGGCTACATGGGATGGCTACGGGATATAACAGGATGTGCGAGAAATTCGTGACGTACAACGCAATCTGACGCATCTGCCGACTTTACTCGTAAGCTGGGTAAGCTAGCCAAATTTCGTCGAGCATTAGGTCTTATGGAATGAATTAAATTCTTATTCTTAAGGTCTTCAACTGTCGACACATAACACACCAGAGTTCCCGCGGTCGTTGACTTATTTCTGATATATTTTGCCGTGGAGCGACTTCAACAAAAAGGTCCCATAAAATAACCCAGAAGAAACTATATTATAATCTACAATGTACGGTATTGGTGATGTCTCTTAAAAATTAAACCATCGGGCTTATCTTATCACTCTTAAAATATGATATGAATAAAAAAAAAACATTTTTTAGTAGTTCAATTTTAGAGCAACACTGCTACGATATGTTTTGGAAACATCTGTTTCCTTCTTCAGAAATGCGTGGGAGTGAATGTCTGGTGTATGGGTTGCGGGTTCAATGGAAGTAGAGAGGGTATCTAGGTGGTAGGAGAGAGGGAAAATTGTGAGAAGGGGTGAAGTGAAGGGTTGTATTTGATTATTGATGATGATGATATGAATTTCAAGTGTTTCTAAAGTATTACGTTAGTTGTATGTCTATATATATATATAGGATATGTGTATTTGTATTGTTGAATGTGTGGTTTTTTTCTATAATATTGGTAGATATTCTGAATGTGTATTGATCTGCCTGTTCGACCTATATATGCCATATCGCAATACCTACATTCTAGTTTAGTGAAACTAGAACTAGTGGAACTAAAGCAAAAAAGTTTTTTATGCATAATTGTAAAAATGTATTCATTCAGTTATTTAGGATGTAATTATTTGACTAATATAATCGAGACCCAATATCGGATTATAGAAGTGACTAATTAATTTTAATTCCATCAAAAATGTGTGGTGAATAAATGTTTATTTCGCATTTAAAATTGAATTCGTGGCACAAGCACAGCGCTGCTTATCACCCGAGATAGCGGTACAAGGTGCCGCGCGCCCTGGCTGCAGATAGCAATGTTGACAGAGCGCTGTGCAATCTTATCATCGATACGGAAACTTTGTTATATCAAATTATTTATTTTTTATGGACAACATTGCAGCTTGTAATGCTTGGGATATGTCGAATATAATAATCTATTAATCGCATAGATGGTGAAAGATTTCACCAACCACGCCCACTAAAATTTGACAGTGTATCTGCTTATATCAAATGTTTTAAAAATTTCACATTATTTTATTTATACCTTTTGCTATTATTTTTATCAATTTTTTATTTTTCATCATTGTTTTCAAAACTAATTATGCAAGTATTAGCAAAGGACCTACATAATTTTTTTAAATCAATTTTGCGTGCGAATTTTATAATTATTTGTAAAAAATAATTGTTTTTTTTTAATATTATAGATAACCTAGAAAGGCTTCGGACTACGATAATATTTAATGCCAAAATAGTAGGTATTATATAAAAATATTGAATAATAAAAATTAATACAATCCGGAACTCCCAATATATGTAGGTATAATGAAAATTTGATAATTTACCTTTAAAGAAGATTCTCGATTATGCGGGATGGGTGGTGAAAAAGCACGGGTTATCTGTTTCTCGGTGAATCCAAAAGCATTGAAAAATTTACCAAAAATAATTACCATTAATTTCACGCTATTTTGTAAAGAAGTGACAATGACAATTTGATGCAACTATGTAAGTCTCATAAGGCACTAAAACAAACTATATATTGAACATGTTTTATTAAGAGATCACTTTTCAGACAAAATGGTCACCTGATGTTTTCTGATACCCTAAACATGTGTATTTCCATTATGAACAATGTCGAACATTTTCATTTTAAACAATATTTTTTCAACGACTTTCAAATTCGTCCCGGATAATCCCGGTTAATAGATCCTAGATAATCCGGAACCTGCTGATAAGTACAAATAATTTTTTAAGAGGCCCAAATTTCTTGATGTCTCGCCTAGGGTCTCATTTCGGTAGGTTCTCATTCAGGTAGGAGTTCATCTCACCCTGTTTTCAGGCCCAGTATGAATAAAAACTAGAAAAATATTTAACAGATAATATGAGTAAAACTTAACCTATTTAAAATTAATTAGGAAACTTTTGAAAATGCTACTTCCGCGTATTTCTCGTAAAACGAATTTTGTTGAATTTTTTTAGAATCTAACGTCTAAATGTACATATATATTATGTACGCACCAGCGACCGAGTAAATAACAGGATTTTTTTAATAATGCAGCTTTTTAGCTGTACATTTCCACACAACGAGGAAGTTGTCAGCCGCGTGTTGATGTGTGGTGCTTCCAAAAATAATATGTTGCGTTTTTTCCATAATGTCATTGGCAACATTCCCAGCGCTCTGAAACGCCGACGGTTTTTCGAATCATTTCGGTGATTTCATTTGGAAAATATGATAATTGAAAAATTTTCAGAATTTAAAAAAAAATTAAATGTGCTATTGTCATAATCATGAGACGTTACACAACTTTCTATTTGGTAAATTAAGATTTACATGTATTAATAACCCTATAATTAATGTTAAATCTTCTTCATGTTTATGTTATTCTCAATGGGAGGAGTAATGATCGTGGAACCGTGGTGGTAATGGCAATTGAATCCCATGAATGACATTTTTACCATGTTTCCTTGGTTAAATATGCTTCCGTCTTGCAGAGCTTTTTGAAGACATCTATAGATATCATTGCGTTTCTCTTCTTACTTCTATCCCGCTGTATTCCCTATTAATAAATGAGTCTTCTTCTTCTTCTTCTTACTCAGCCTTTTTCCCTCCACTGCTGGATGTAGGCCTCTTCCATTTTTTTCCACTCGTCTCTGTTTCTCCCCATTCGCATCCAGGTTCTTCCTGCTTGCTGGACCATGTCATCGGACCACCTTTTGGGAGGTCTTCCGACGCTTCTATTTTTTGTCCAGGGCCTCCACTGTAGGATTCTGGGTGCCCATCTAGTATCCTCCTGTCGAGCCATATGTCCATATTAAATGAGTAAATATTATTTATTAAATCAGTTATTTAGTAACTGATAGGTACATATTTACCATCTTATTTAGATTTTTCTTTAAAAATCAATAAAAAAAATTATGGATTAATATATTATCTGTATGACGTACCTCATGTATGTACAAGTGATTACCTGCATATTCGAATTAGTAAGATATTTGTGTAATATAATTTGTAATATAAGTACTTAGGAGACAACACTCAAAACTGCCAAATTGAAATGTCCCTTCACACGATAAATACAACGGTTATATTATTGATGCTAGTAGTACACCCGTGAAAAATCACGGTAAATACAACGGTGGGCGTGTCACGGTTGCGTGTCACACTCTAATTGTCTAAAGTTTTAATTACTTACAGCATGTTACTAATTTACGGACTGACAGACAGACAACGAATTTATTATATTTAGATACTATAATAGCTATAACCCGTCAATAAAGACGAACTTTTTATTTTTGAATTTCTAATTTACACTAAGTAATTAATTATTAGTTATACATATATTAATTAGTCAAAAAAAAGTGTATCGGGAAATTAATCTAAAATGTAAACTTTTATGTACTATTTGAAATGATACGTATTTTAAAAACGGTATTACATTTATTTAAATTCTAGGATGTTACAGACAGACAACGATATTAGTATTATTGGATTTTTTTACAATACTATTGATCGTGTGCTGTTGTTAATGTTTATACATGAATAATAAACGTATAGGTACCGTAAAGCCTTATCAATATTGATCGTATAGAATACCAGTTACCAACTAATAATTCATTTGCAACACAAATAAAGTATTAAAAATATTTAATACGTGCAATTGCGTGCAACGGGTAGATTGAAACATGAATTTTACGCATGTTTTGGATTTTGGAAAAAAAATTGAAAAAAAATATTTATGTGACAGAATATTGTGATAAATTAAAATCTGAATAATCAAACATAATGATTTGGTTATCGTCTTGTAACGTCAGTAATTTCGTTAATTATATGCCGGGAGATGGGGCTTGAACCCCGGACCAAATCCGAACCGGCCGCTTAACGCTTATTGCTACCGCCGCCTCTCCATAGACCGACAAAAGCTTATAATATAAATATTTACTAGGGCTTAGCAAAGACGCGAATTATTTCATGTTCCGCCCAGCACAATTGCCAGGGTTTAAAAGAGTACCATGAACTGCCGGCAGGGGGAATATAAAAAAAAAGTTCAAATATTTCATACGTGTCGGCTATAAATAAGTAAATAATTATTCTTTAGGAACCGGTATTATAAGTACCGTCATTTTTGGCGGATTGCAGCTAGTATGAAAATAATTATTGTGATAGGAATATTACGAGATAGGTATATCTTTTAATACGCTTTTTTACGCAAAGCCCCATATTTTAGCCCCGTATTTTTCAGTTGCATACAGATAGATAGGCTTAAGTCAGCGATCTTTTTCCCCAATTGGATCGTGTTGTATGCACAAATCTTCAAAAAATAAACAAAATTATTTACCAAGATATATTATAGATGTCTCACAGAGACGAAATTATATTTTTTTTTATGGGAAAGTAGGTATGGAAGTCTTTGGGTGTTCATAAGGCATTCGATCTATCGTACGGTGGTCTTAAGTGATTACTTTACGAAATGTAACTTTCACCATGTCCCTATCAAATTTTTGGAAGTTTTATATATTTAAATTTTACAACGTGTTTCGTGTATATGTTGTAATAATCCTTAGCGCGACCGGCATCCAAAGTTATTTCATTCCCTTAAAAAAACCACAGATGTCACTAATGAGATATCTATTTTTATGATTGGAATTTTTTAGCAATATCCTTTTATATGTGTAATGAGATTCTTCCGAATTATTAACTCCTTTGTAGACCAGTTTTTTCATTCAGAATATTTTTTATTATTATTAGTTTCTATGTGAAATATTTGAGTAGGTATACAAGTCAATATATTCGATTCTGATAACATACACTCTTATTCATATACATATAATATCATTAACTGTGTCTGTTATATTTCCATAAATAAAATTTATTTCAATTCAAAATGACATTACATTAAAGGCTTGTTTCACAACACTTACATTAAAAATAAAAAAATGCACAATTATTTTTTAATAACACCTTGTTTACGAATACGTTATTTCTGATATGCTCTTAGTTCAATACTAAGATTAAGTTTTTTATTCACAGGTTTCCACTTTTTATTCACATGTATTTTACTAAGGTTATACCCATATTTATTATTGGAATTATCCAAGTCACGATAAGACACTAAGGCCTCGGGTGCGGTACGAGTGGCGAGCGGCACCTCTGCCTAGCGAGTAGCCAAAATCCGCCGCACCGTGCTTAAATATCCATAATTTACGTGAATATTTCTATATTGACCCATGAGGGCAATATAGAAATATTCACGTAAATATATAAAAACAATAGGGAACTAATTTATATTCTCGTATTTTTTTTTAAAATACTACTTAAATACATTTTGCAAATCAAACTTATGTATCATTCAGGGACACGCCTATCACAGGTTCACCATCTCTGTCTTATTATATTCGTGTGAAGATACTCCTGTTACGTTCTTTACTGTGCTCTTAGAATCATTCATATCGCTAGGCATAGCAAGCATGTATACCTCTTTCCATTTAAGAAAGACAATCGAATTAGTATGTGTAATCCGTACATACGACGCCTAATGTTTCGTTCTGTTGATGTTTACAGGTATAAACACCAACACAATGAAGCAATGTGCCTCGTATGCGTGGCTTACACATACTTATTCGATTGTCATTCTGAAATGGAAAGTGGTCTACCTATACAGGCAGACAGGTACACGGACATTCGCATTTAATATTTAAGTTTTTTTGTTACAAAGCTTTAGCCTCCGTAACGACACAATGTAAAGGAGCTAGTCGTAAAAAATATTCTAGTAGGTACGTGCGTAGAAAAGTCGTGTCAAATACATAAATATGTTCGTATTGTAGCGATAAAAACCAGCCGTGGTTTATGCGCGTTATGCTGACCTTTCAAAATGTCAACACGCATTGTTTTCACCTGGGCGTTTCTGACATTAATCCCATTTGTCTCAACAGCTAACAGAAAATATGAAAACTTCTAGCTCACCTGTTTTTTAATCCAGATCAGTCAATGGGCGCTTGGAATAATGCTGGTCTCTGCTTTTCTTCAAGAACACAACACATACTTTTCGGTCTAGGATTATTCCAACAGCGCGGCGGATATCACATAATATTAATATTCAAAATCACAATAATTATTGCAACTACTAGATAAACTTTGATGATTTGCGAGAGTGTTATAATGTTTCCAGCGCGCGAGAAGTTACAAAAGTTATTTGAAATACCGGAAGCTTAAGTTAAATTCAAACACGATCATAAATACGCTGTTGAATCGAATACGTTAATAACATTTTCACTAGGTTGTAACGAGTACTATTTATTTTATATAGAAAATATAATATAACATGCTAGGTAACTGGTGTAATCAAAAGACTAATAAAATAGGTTTGATTACGGCCAACATTCGGAAAACTTTTTATAAACACGTTTTGAGCAGGTATAGCATTAGTTTCACACTCCTCTGTGGGCTGATAATATTAATTGACATCTAATCTGATAAAAATAATTGTCCATAGTGAAACGGAGTCATCGCACGAGGTGCGAAGCCGAAATAGCTGATAACATTCACGTAACGACTCGCCGGCGCGGCGCCCATTTTCCTTTTGAATTTTCTCACTTTCGCGTTCGTTTTTCGAATTCGGTCGAATGCTTCGCGTCGAGTTTATGGCTGTCCGACCGGTCGAGATGCAGCCAGGTCGGTCGAGGTGGCTTCCAGTCGGTCTCACCGCACGCGAGCCCGCGAAGGTTTACATGTGACTGAGTGAGGGCACATCTCGTTGACAAGGCGTTCGTTCCCGCCCAAACGGCGCAAGATCGTGCTCTCATTATGCGGGCTGGCGTATCTATGCCTATCCGCCATTTTGAATGATTTTAATATATACAAAATTGACAAATATTTTTTAAAAAATCAGTTGGTAATGCAAAAATCAAAGGTGTTTATTTTGAAATATGTACGTGTTGAAAAAGTTAACACTCGCCAGAAGATAAAAATGAAAAAAATCGTATCCCTCTTTCCATTTAAAAAAGACATTCAATTTAGTATGTATAAGACGTGCGTAGGAGGTACATTATTTCTTCGTGTTGGTGTTTAACCCGTAAACACCGATACAACGAAACAATGTACGTTGTACCTACACCCGGCTTACACATACTAATTCGATTGTCTTTCTTAAATGAAATGATATAAACTAGTATTTAGTTAAGTTATCTCGTTAATTTCTTGTATATTATAAAAGTTTTTTTTATTGTTATTTACTTTAGTTATTACAAAAACATTGGCATAGGTACCGAAACTCAGAAATGTCAAATGAAAGATCTTACTTCTAAATAAAGACTTTTTTATGTACCTGAGTAGGTAATTTTTTGTGTCGTAATGTAATTGAAATAGTCCTAATGTAATACAATGCTATATATTTGATATTTCTACTTATTCTCCTGGCGTATTAGTGGTTTATTTAGGCCATTACATGTAGGAGTATTATACTCATTCACACTGATTCTTGTACGTTACACCACCTAGAAATTTTCAAAAGATTTTTTTTTTTACTTTATCTTATAGCTAGAAAGAAGATCCAAAAATAATTTAAATCCTCAATTTTTCAGAAATTCCAAAAATTGGCTTAGTAATGGCTATTTGAAGCAAGCGTGGTAGGTGAATTTTTAAGCGAATTACATTATTCTTTTGCGTTTTTCTTGAAATCCCTCTTTATCTCAAAAACTAGCTGATCTCAATTGCAAAAAAAAAAATTTTTTTTATTCAATACGACACATAATAGACATTACATTATTTAACAAGAAAATAAAAATATTTTTCATTTCGCTCAAACCCTGGCGACATGATTATCTACACCAGCTGCGCGTGTCACAGAGACCTTTGCACATAACTCCGCCATTTTGAAATTTTCAAAATATTTTTTTAATGAATAATATTAACTAAGTAACTAATTAAATATGCTGTAAACCATAATGATTAAACGAATTTTATATGTGTAATACTTACGTAATTTTTTTTTAATTTTAATATATTTTTCGATGCCTCGATGTAGTGTATTTTATAAAATTACAACGTTTTATTGCTTACTTTTCTCTGGATAGTATTTTTGTTTTATTTTTTTAATGATTTTTTATTTTTCTGATATAAATAGGATTTTAAAAATATTATATTGTCAATAATTATGATTATTTCAACTTTATTTTTATCTGAAATTATATTCATAATATAAAAGACCCATCTTCACTCGATATTTTTCTAGAGTAGCGAAACGTATCACAAAAACTCCCAGACATAAATAAATCACACAAGTTCATTATGACCTCAACGGGAATCGAACCCGGATCCCTCGGTTCGAGAATATATTTGATATGTTTAAAAATATATATTTTTAAAAATCTGTATCGGAAGAAGTAGTAACGAAAGTGGAATAATATTAATTATTACACTTAATTTGAACCCATACCATATCTGTTTTGATATTATAAAACAAATCTGATTATGATCAATATATTTTCTATTTGTATTAAAAAACTGAAAGAATATTTATCTAAATATTACAGAATCGTGGACATGAGATATTATAACACTGAATTAGGTATGTATTTGTTTACAGAAAGAACGCAAAATGTCGCTGGAGCAGCTCGATTTTCTTGCAGCCGCGCGGCCGGCACCGCGCCGCAGTTTATTCCCGAATTAATTAGGCTTTTTCATTCAAAAATAGATCACGCACGACCGCTACTGACAAACTGTTTTATCCGCCGAGTATTTTACGTACTAAATCTATCGACAATGTAATGTAGCTCCTAGCCACTAGCTATTCGGTTAGAGTGCGGTGCATTTCATGGCAATCTAGAAAATAATTACACATATATAAAGTTCATTCCCTTGATCACATGTTTTTTGCCTGCCCATTGCGAAACTATAATGCCTTTTACAATGATCGAGGCTAAATTCCAACTCCCAAACAATATTTGTCATCTTCTTGCTATAAACTCGCCTAATCTGATAGCGTTAATATCAAAATTCTTGTCAGTAAATGACATAAACATATGATTAATTATACCCTTTCATTTATAACTTGCAAAATGGCACAAATCGCTCTTTAAGGGCGGATTGCCTTATTTTAAGAAGAAGAAGAAAGTTCATTCATTGAGGATCTAAAGAGTGCAACACAAATTTTTAAGATTCACAAATTCTTCGGACCAAATTAGTTATGATTTCTGAATGAGTGTACTTAAAATATCGAAGCTATCGTCTAGGAGGATAGTAAGTGATTTAATTTGTCTATATAAGATTATCAGCGGTGTTTTGGACTCTGGACCTGAGTTATTAAAAATCATCAATTAGAGTACCCGGCGGTCTTCGCGACAGACAGAGTTATTTTATGCAGGCACCCAGCGCACTAACTGCAGTATGCATTCGCCTAGGCACAGAGTTGCCAAGGTAATCAACACATTTCAGTTGATAAATTTAATTCTCGTACACCACACACATTCAAAAGGCAAATCTATTCATCTTGTAATTTAAAGTTTTCCAAATGTGTGAACTATTATTATTTTATGTATTTATCTTAATAAAATTTCCTCATTTTTTAATCACTTTCCTCCTTTGTATCTACTATTTATAAATTGTATTTTCTTATATTTTTTTGTGTTCTTATTGTTAATATTATTTCAGAATATTTTAAGTATGTCCAAATTTTTCAAGGACACAATACAGGATTTTATCTCCCAGGGGGACATCATTAAGCGAGATATATTATAGATGTCTCATAGAGACTAAGTTATACTTTTTATGGGAAAGTAAGTATTGAAGTCTTTTTGGGTGTTTATTTGGGTTTACGACCTATCGTACGACTGGCTTAAGTGATCACTTTACACAATGTAACGTTCACCATTTTCACCAATGATAGACTACCACATCTATAAAATTTTTGGAAGTTGTATATATGTTTAAGTTTTGTTTGTGAGTTGTATTTTTACTATCGCCACCGTCCAAAGCTTTTTCATTCCTATAATCCAATGCAGATGTCACTATTGATAATGAGATATCTATACTTGATTAGAGTTTTTAAAGCAATATACATTATATGTGTACACGAGATTCTTCCGAATTATTAACATTGCACTTCAAAAAGACTTCCATACTTACTTTCACACCTATAATATATTTTGGTTAATACTATGTATTTCATTTGTCATGTTATTTCTATGCACTTGATAGCTATGCTTCTTTTTTATGATGCAAATTCCCAAATCAGGGCGTTTATTAATAATAAATGAATAAATAAGATACTGCTATGTATAGTAAGTACCTACTATCTACAGCTACGAAAGCACGGGTTTTTCAACTCAACATTCAACCTTTTGTATAGAAAATTCAACCTTTTGCAAAATGAAATTGGCAAAAGGTTGAATTGGGAAATGTTTTTTTTTTCTTAATGCCAGCGATTTGAGCTGATTTACTGATGCATTTTATTAGAACGCCTTTTTATCAAGACTGATACGGCAGTATACAGGTCAGCGATTACGACAAACAGGCCTCCTGATCTAGATGTAGATGATTCCGATGACCTAATTTATAGGTAGCGGACTTACAAGGAAAATGATAATTTCCAATATAATTAATAAAAATTAACTTTATTTTCACCACTTTTGTACTAAAAAATATAAACATGTGTCAGAACCCATGGCCCCTTCGTCAGGATACAATTGTATACTAAAATAAAACTGTTTCTTGGACTGCGGATAGGGTCAGCCATTAGCAGACCAAATTTTAATCAGTCGAAGAGCACTATAAAAATCAGAAATACATTTGTTATTATGTCCAAACAAAATATCAAGTTACGACAAACGGTACTAGGTACCTACCAGATTTGGTAATTGTTATATTGTAGGAAACCGGGATTATGACTCAGCAATTTTTAATGCTACAACGGGCCTGAAGACCCAATAAATTGCGGTCCGGCAAAAACACCTAGATTTTAAAGAAATCAGAAAGATGTGTTGCGACTGCACCAGGAATCGAACCCGGAATCTTCAGTATGCAGAATCAGTGACATGGCCACTGGACTACGAACTTCAATGTTATTTACTAATGTTGTCGCTTGGTTTGGTCATGTGGAACTGATGAGCAAGGAAAGGATGGTAAGGAAAATTGTTTGTCGAAGGCAGCAGAAACAGAGGGCGTCCGCGGAATAATAGTAATAAAATAATATATTCGGTATATTAAACTCTTTTATTGTATTTTATATATCTATTAACAGGAAAAGGAAAATTTTAATAAAAAATACAACTTTCAATTATAATTAAATGAAGCCAGATCTCTTTTGGCTTTATGCCTGAATTTCCTGGTGATTCTTTAGTTGTGTTTTGAAATTCTCTAACTGAACCGCATATAATTGGAGTCGTGGGCTTTGGCTTCAGTTTTCTATTACCTGCAAACAAAGAAAAGGTTGTAAATAGAAAAATGCACTATAGATCAAATAAAAACATATTGTTCTCGCAAACAATAAATAGGTAGGAAAACATTTAATTTCATCAATAATCTAACCTTTCGCATTTCATCATATTCTCGAATCGACTTCGAAAATCTGACAGTACGCATTTAGGCGGGAACAAAGTCACAAAGCATTATATTTGTTGCGTAATGCAGCCCAATAGTCTCCGTTCATCTTCATGTGGACTCTTCACTTCTTATTTAGTAAAACAGCATTGTTGATGATATGAACGTCATGTGTCAAAGAATTTGCGTCTGTCAAATGAAATTTAAATGACGTGATGCCCTGTGCAAAATTATTTTGGCGTGCATTTGTCCATGATTTTTAGTTTACACAATTGCAACACCCCTAATCTAATATTTGGCAGATATTTCAATGAAACAACTGTTTCTGGGTGATTTCGCGTAACCTTGAGGTTAAACTCGAGTTTAACCCAGGATTTACGCTTACTTTGATCCAACTTGAAACAACCGGGCCTAAGTCTCATCTTGAAAGAATATGAAAAACATGTAAAATACCTCGATTCACAATGGAAGAATGTCCCTCCTTAAAAAATTCATTGGCTATTTTTGCAAACACTTCCGCATTTTCAAGAAACGCCAACCTGCTAAACATGTGCAACTTTCCTTATCTATTATGACAATAATGTACAATATGTACACGAAATGCATATTCATGCGCATCTTATCAGTCTGTCCGGAAGAAGACGAGGTATTCGTATATTTAATTTGGCAAGTTTACTTTAAAGAAGGGAAACTGTTCTTCCCCTAGACGTAAATAGTTTTCTTAAAAACTAAACTAATGTAATAAAAAAAATATAAAAATCTTACAACTATTATCACTTTAAAAGTCTTTATAACATTTCAAATTTTTAAATAGTTAAGGAGAAAGAAAACAAAATTATATTTTAGTAGAATAACAGCTGTTGAATTAAATGTATTAGTTATACATATTATATTATATACTGAAATCACTAACTGTTTTATTTTATTACTCTAAGGCCCGGTTGTATTAAGTTGGATGTATGTAACAGTTCGTTTAAAGCATAGATTTTTGCGTTCTCCATCAATCAAACAACCTGTTTCAGTAAAAATCTATGCTTTAAACGAACTTTTACTTTAATCCAATTTGATACAACCGGGCGGTAAGAGCGATTAATTAAGTACAATTTCAGCAAGACTCCATCCACTTCATGGGCGACAAACCGAACTCTGCCGAAGAAATGAAATACCTAATTAATTGTTGAGGGCATAGCGTTTAAATAGAACCAAACAGAATTAAAGAAATTGTGCAGCAGTAGTAATAATGCATTTGATACGAAGAAAGAAGACTAATTCTTCTAAAATATATATTCTGGAAAACAAGTATTTTATTATTTTGTTGTGTATTATTTTGTAATTAAAATATTTAAATTATATATAAATATTATAATTAAAAAATAATATATTTTAAATTTTGTATCAAAAATCCAAAAAGAGACGAAGTTATGAACATAAGGTCCCTAATTGTGGGATAGATTGCTGATAGGTGTCGTTTTCCTCACTTGTCGTTACACTTATCGCAGTCTGTTTTATCATTCCTCTGAATGCTTATCATAATACTAAATATTCTAGAACTTAAAGATGATTTAAATCATGTTAAAGTGCTGCCGAAAATAGTTGTGCATTTCTCGAGACTGGAACAAACCATTCCAAACTCCAGACTCTAGACCCACACTGCGGTGGAAATTTATTTATACCTTTCGGCGAACACCACACGACAGAGCACCACGTGATGCTTTTCTCACCATTTCATTCACTGACGTAGCTACCGGCTATCAATATTTCTGCTATCTATTAATTTATTAATGAACTATGCTATAGGAACATTGTTTATCGTGCATTGGATAGTCACTGCTGAGTTATTCAGTTACAGATTGTCATCATTATCTTTATCCCCTTGTTCCAGTTCTAGCGACAGATTATGGAACCAATTAATTTGTATCGACCTTTATTATTTTTCTTAACGTGTTTCGCGTGCTGTGAAGAGACACCCTAAGATTTTAAATTGAACTGAGCTGAGATATTTTATGAAATTTGAAATGAGCTCAGCATTTTTGAAGCTTCTTCTCAAGCATAATTCATTACGTCCTTATAACTAACATAATTCATTATGTTCTTATTAAATATCATTCTCAAATACAAACCCTTCCACGTCATGATTCACTGAGAAGAGTGATTAGTTAGAAATAGAGAAAAAATCGAATTAAATAATTCGGTGGATCCATCGCATTTTTTCACCGTTCCTGCATTCTCACGAACGATACATCTTATACCACGAATTGTAAATAATATAATGTAGGTAATATACCTTAATGTAGGTAATATATATGAACCTTAATAGGTTGTCAATACTGCGCCCTCTCTGTACGAGAACCATCAAATCTCTATATCCATCGCCGTCAGCAGGGAAGAGACGATTGAAGTTATAAAATGTCGCAGTCCTAGAACAACCCTGCCACAAACCGAAAAATGCCGGTTTTTAGTTGTGAATGTGAATCAACTGCCTGGTCAGTATTTATGTGTGTAAAACTAGCACATCTCTAGCTAGTACTATTTACTAGAGTAACTTGCTAGTAGGTACCTACTAGCAAGTTACTCTAGCTAGTAGGTACCACGTAGGTACCTACTAACTATATTGAAATATCAAATATTTTCAAAATATCTAGGACAAATTCAAATTCAAATGTTTATTCAATGTTCAATGTTACAAATGTTTACAGTGTTTACAAAATTAAATTAAGCTTTTTTCATTGTTGCTGAGTGTCTTGGCAGCAAGTAAACAGTAAATTGATTTGACGCCCTGCCTGCTACACTAGTAATTTATTGTATTATAGCAGACAGTGCTCTTCCAGTAGTATAATGTTCAAGAATATTTATTATTTATATAACATTTGTGAATCAATCTTATTGCCAATTAAAATTAAGTAATAGTAATAATTAAATGTTTCTAATTTAATCATGGTGTTAATTAATTATATTATAGACAAAGGAAAAAAAATGATCTGAATAGGATATTAATAAATTAAAATAAAACAATTAAAAGTATTTAAAAAGATGACAGTAAATGTTCTTGTATGATTAGTATATTTTAAATTTAGTTTATATCATGGCTTTTAATAGGTTTTGGGCATGCTTCCTTCCCTTTTCATGCAACCAGAGTTTCACTTTAGAAGAAAAATACGCGAGACTATGGCTACATGTTTTAAGTTTAGTGTTAAGAGTATTAAACGTTTTTGGTGCTTGGAAGAGGTGAAATCTTTGTGAAAATGTTTTTGTGAATTTTGGTACAAATAATCGCAGTTCACCAGTTCACAAAACTCTCGCAATTTCAGTATGGCTCTAATCATATATTCAAAAAGCACATATTATATAGGTAGGTACCTACACTATCCAGGTAGTTTGGTTACGTTGGTTGGTCAGAATGTGATATTTGGGATTGTGGCGGTGCGCTCGTTGCCTGTATTCAATCAGTAAGTCAATGTTCAGTGTGTGAAAACCAATTGTTAATAGATACCTGGACTTTCCCAACAATATACCTACAGATCAAATTCCGCTATAACGCCAACCAAAATGATGATATTTTCAGAGTAACAAATTATTTACGCGGTCCCGAATATAATATTGTTTTTCCCCTATATTCAATAAAACGAAATTACAGGAGGTACAACGAATCATTTTCAATAATTCCTTAAATTTTAATGTAAGGAGACTTAACTATAACTACCAATAACGATTCGGTACAATAGAGCGCATTCGCTTAATGTCTGAAAAATACTTTTTTATTTCACAACATCCAAAATACATATCTGTTTTATTTTCGAATGGTAAATTTATAAAGATGTACATTTTAATTATGTACCTAGTCCTTGCTAAATAAAACTGTTTGATTTTTAAATTATTTACTTATGTCTTTTGCTGTACTGTATTGATTAAATCTTAAATCTTAGTTATGAAAAAAATTAATGATGCTTCGTGGCGTAAAATATATAAATTACAAAGGTACCTTCGCTACCCTCGAATCGGGCCTTACTTTAACAAAATTGTGATTTTAATTTTGTGAAATTGATTGAAAGAAATATTAGGTTCCCGTTTGCGGTAAGGACGCGATTTTTCGTATTGACGTAGTACATGCATTTTTTAAATTTCACCAGTCTGCGTGTCCGATCTAAAACAATAATAAAAATAGGGTAATAAACGGTATTAATTTTATCGGCATGAAGTGAAAAATTCCCAGAACAAAATATATACCTATTACGAATTTTATCATGTACCGTTTTACTAAGAAGCCAAATGATAACACATGTAGGGTTCTCTCTTTCACATAAAATCAATATTTTGTGAATAATTTTATGCAATTTTTTTTTTAATGAAATAAATTTGAGTGAAATAAATTTCGACGGAAGGACAATGTCTACATTTCAACGCGTGATGAACAGAACTATGAATTGAATTTTTGGTCATGACTCTTCAAAAATGTGTTGTGTACCTTTAATCTGTGCATTATCGCTATCTATGCGGGAAAGAGACAAATTTATACGACCGCTTCACGCTAGATGCAAACGCTGCTAAACGAGATTCCTTTCACTGTATGTGATGCAGAAGGACCTACATGCTCTTTAAGTCGGCAATTGGAGAAGCAAACCGCAGAAAAGGCAGGAATGGAGAGATCTCCAGGCCGCAGTAGCTAGGGTGAAGTTATGGGCGTGTTGGGAACGTTTTCCACAATTTAATTAGTACGTTACCTTAATAAACCTATTTGCTTGGTAGTTTAGTGCTTAAGTGTTTAACGTGAAGCAGTTAAAATACTCGCCTAGTGATCCAGAGGTCGGGGAATCGAGCCTTGTTCCAGGTAATCAGCAAATTAGTCCTATTTTCATAGCACAAGCATTTGGCATACTTTGAAACTAGTAAGAATCATATTATTCCACATATTCCGCATTCTTATCTCTATTTAAAAATAAATTTAAAAATACATCAACGCAATAAAACTTTCTTTAATGATGAGATAATTCCTCTTGTGACCTCAAAATGCATAATTTTAATCAATAATCATATTTTTCAATGGCAATTAAATTTGACTAATGTTAATAATCTCAGTCACTTTTTGTCATTATTGTTTTTCCGTGTTTCTTATAATAATATAACTATAAATATTTTGTGTTTTTTTCCATGGAACAATCGATTTGTAAAAAAACATAGTTGAAAATCTATGTATAATCTAACATGGGAAGGACCATAGATGTCTCTAGCATAATTCATTTGAATATATGAAAGAAACTGATTTAGAACATATTAACAACATTCAAAAAAGTTATAATGTGTGGATATTGTTACGGTGGAATTGTGAACGTTGCATTGTGTAAAGTGATCACTTAAGCCATCTCATACAGGTCATAAGCTCTGAACCACCCTATAAAGATATTAACATACGTTTCCCATATAAATAGCTTCGTCTCTGTGAGACTTCTATAATTTAAATTAATTAATAATAATTATCTCTCTGTGGCAAAATCCAGTAATTGTGTTCTCAGAACACATTATGTGCCTACATGTAAAAATATTGAAATTAATATTTCCACTTGGAGTCAGCCCTAAGCGTGATGATTTCATTTGCTTACTCGTCTAAGTAAGCAATTGTTTTAAAAAGTAGGTACCTATGTCACTTGAATGGGACTCTTTGTAATAATGTCAGTATTGATTTTTTACCGACACGAAATTGACGTTGTGTTAACCACAGTCATTTTACTTTTTGGAAAATAAATTAGGCTTGTAAAAGTGCATTTAGTTATTTGTGTATTCCTGAAAATACATCTTTCTATAGCATCCTTTGTTCCTGATTTTTCTGAAGGGAGTATCATATATTAATATATAGATGTTAGTACAATTCAATTTCAATGATCAACAATTTTTTTACTATTGGTCTTATCATTCATTCATAAAGGCTGATTCCAATATACGTTTACAATATAAATGACGTTCATCTGCATATTATATTAGCATATTTCACGCTGAATAAAGAACAAAAAGAAAATGATTTATTATTTCAACATTATTTATTGTTCGATGGCATAAAATGATTTTGTCATTTAAAGTAAATTGTGTAGGTATATTTGAACTCTATCATCGTGATTTTGACATATATTTTTTTTTATTAATTAACATATATTAAAATTACTTATAAAATAATAGGGATGTTCCAATATTTGTTAGTGGTTATTTTAGGTTCATATATTTTTTAAATATATTTTTATAATATTATATTTTTCTGACTATTTTGTATCTTTTATTTTATTATGATCATTCAAAAATTTTTGTTTTTTATGAAAAATTAATGATTTTTTAATACATCATATAACGTTTGATTCATTTTGTCAATAATTCTGTGTTGTCTGTAGGTATAATATGTATTTTTAAATTAAATAAATAGACAGAATGTAATGTTTATTCCTCCAAAACAATATTGTTTTGCGAATGTATTATTCATTTAACAAGTATTTAATTTAACACTTTCAGTATTATTATTTG
>JADDOH010014467.1:0-21051 GCA_016648135.1 Agrypnia vestita | reverse complement strand
CACATTTGACATGCTTGTCATAAATCCACCATCACTGCTCTAGCATGGCTCCAGTTTTATTATATTTCAATCGTAAGAACGGTAATCATATTTCTTTTAGCATTTTGCTCACTTGCATTTACAGAATCAAAGACGCAGTTTGGCCTTACATAACAGCGTTTTTTAATTTGACCACGGTCCTGTTTATCAAATATTGTTGAAATTTATATGAGAAATATCAAATTACTGTGAGACAGGTTCATATATTATATTTGTATGCAAAAAATATTTTCTAATGAAGCACTGTTCATATGAAATAATGTTCAGTAATTTAAAACATAACTCATCATTATTGTGCTAAGTTTGTAGTTTGATCAATCGGCAGCTGTCAGTGCACGGGTTATTAATCTGAATTTCTATAGCTAAAACGGCAAAAAAAATAATGGACATAAGTTGGCTTTTGAGAAGTAAATATAGGCATGACTGTACAATAGGCTGTCCCGATAAAAATTTTTTTGACTTACCTTAACACAAGACCTCTCAAAACTTGCGTAATTGAGCTTAAATTACCAAAATAATTTAAAAATTAAAATAAACCTTATGTTTGAACTTGTTTTGAGGACTTTCTTGATTTGACTCGCGAGTGTTTTCTTCGTAGCCAAAATAATTTGTATACCATAAAAGTACTTTTGCGATTGTTACAGTGTTAAAAGCGGATTTTGTGATTTTTAAATAAGAAGTTCAAGGCGTAGTCAGACTACTTATGCTATGTTTGGACCATACAAAGAACTTGACAATCAGCAGCTACCAACTATAAGGGACGTCATTTAATTTATTTTATTTGTCAAGAACGACCTGAAATTGAAGTATAATGGAACAAATCCATCCAAATCAGAAATATATGTGACTGTTTCCGAAGAGATCAACAGTATTTGGACCAAAATTTCGATTCCAATTGTAACTAAGGAACGAGTTATTTAATCAGTGAAATCTAATTTCGAAAAGTATCTCAATTTGAAAAGATACCCCATGAACAATCGAAATGATAGTTTTGAAAATAAACTGAAATGTTTTTTAGAGTCATGTGAGAAACTTTTTGACGTTTCTGCTTGTAAAATGCACTTCATTTGAATCTTGTTCGTGTTTAAAACCTAACAAAGTTATAACAATGAAAGAAGTTTTTGTTGAATCAAATAAATGATAGAAAAATGGTTATAAGCGGTTTTGATAAGAAAGAAACGGCTAGATTAATGAAACGACAGCAGAGATAAATTGAAGAGTTAATAAGGGTAACAAAAAAGTCATGTTCTACTCAAGAAACCGATTCTGTCTCAGCAAATTGTGATGAAGATTCAGTGCGTGAATCTTCCCCAGAAACGTATTCGATAACAGCGGCGTCCCCGACAAACACGCCTTCGACAGAGACACCATCGGCTTCAACGGCGAATTGGAATACATTGCCGTTGCCAATAGCTTCTAAAGTCTGTGATAGATACGGTTTATCGACGCGATCTGCTGTTGCTGTTGCTTCTGCGGTTTTTACTGAAATCGGCTTGGTTTCTACAGAAGATTTAAATCCGGTTATTGATAAAAGTAAGATCTACAGAGATGTATCTAAAGCCCGGAAGCTTCAAAAGATATTGGAGGTATTATTTTAAAAAGCATTTACTTTGATGGACGAAAAGATCATCGCAAAGAAGTTTTAGAAGACCTCAT
Source organism: Agrypnia vestita (assembly GCA_016648135.1). NCBI lineage: Eukaryota > Metazoa > Arthropoda > Insecta > Trichoptera > Phryganeidae > Agrypnia > Agrypnia vestita. Next base: position 19,356 of record JADDOH010014467.1, on the reverse strand, counting down.
CTCAATTTTTGCACAACCTGGATCAATTTATTTGGGACACACAATACTGAAAGACGTGGCACTGCAAAGGGAATTCTTACTTCGATTACAACTTTAGTAGAGGGTCAAGGTTGGAATTACGTGATTTTTGTTGAATTACAGAACTGCATCTAACACCGATTGGAAGGGTGGCGTGATTTAATATTTAGAGGAGTATTTGGAGAGACCTTTACAATGGTGTGGTTGTATGCTTCATGTCAATGAGTTACCCCTTCGTCATTTATTCTTGACCTTAGATGGTTGCACTTCGGGTCTTAGAGAATATAACAGACGCCTCACAAAGTGTAGCTGACCTTACTTCTGATAGCTTAATTAGAACCAGGATGCAATGTATCTCGAGTACAATGCCAAATTTTGGCAGACACAAAAATAAGGTTCATAATTTTTTAGTTTTTTGTCATTTGTTATAATCTATTAGATAGTTTGTTTGTTTATTTTCTTTGTGCTTTTTTTCATTAATTTTTTCATCTAAAATACCTTTTAGCTTGATTTTTATTATTTTAGGCAAACGTTTGACTAATTATTTTGCTGGGCGGTAACTTCTTGTGGATGACATTATAATTATATAATCAATAGATTACTTTCTAAGACCACTACTGTTTACGATAATTTTTTTTTAAATTTAAAAAAAAAAAAAAAAATTTTAAAAATCTAAAAAAAAAAATTAAAAAAAAATAAATTAAATTCTAATAAAACTCTAATCAATAACATAATATTTCAAAATTCTTCACCGCTCCTTACTTTATTCCCGTTAACTCAAACCCAACCCACAGCTAACCCCCTCCCCCCAAACATAACTCCACCCACCCCTATCAGTACCTTAGATAATTAATTTTACTCTTATGCTTCAGTTTAAATCATCACCCGTTGATGACAACATCGGTAGTTGTCGAAACTAGTTGTGTAATCATCTTAAACTCATTAGTGGTCTTAGACAAGTAATCTATTTATTTATATATAACGGTTGAACTCTATAAAAATGAAAAATTTACAAAACTTCAAAGCTTGGTAGAGCCCTCAAGATGACAGACAATTCTAGTTTTTTTTACCTTTTTCGCTATCTGTGTAAAATTATGCAAATTTTGATACCTCTAGCAATTGTGTAGATCAACAATTTTTTTTTCTCATACATGGACGGGTCACCCTGTACACTGACACTGTGTGCAATGGATCCTCACAATCACTGCAGTGTCGAAATATCAAATTCTATTGCGCCGCAACAATTTGTATTCCAAGGAAAATTTACATTTTTAAAAATAGAGATGCATACGCTGAATAGGTGTCATACCAATATTATTACTACTTTCAAGCCACTGATTCAATAGGCGAACCACTAGACCAAAAGACATGCACTTGTTATGCATATTTAAATAAAATACAATATTGGTTATATTCAGTCAACCCTATTATTCTATTTGTGAATGGTCTTTTTGAAATGGTCTTATACACATACCTAGGACAAGTCATCTTCCCAAACAGACGACTTCAAAGCGAAATAACAAGCTGGAGTGAATACAGATTGTTGAATATGTTCTTTAAAACATCGCGCCACTGTGTATCAAAAGAGCAATATTAAATTGACCAGTTCATTAGTCCAATTGTTACGCTCGTGAAGGCTGGACTCTCGAGACTAAACTAAATCAGATAGCTTCAGATCAAACCAGCAGTGTGGAAAGAAATATCCTGAGAATCACTAGAAGAAAATGAGGCACAGGTTATATGGACCAAACTGAAGGTTTTAGGGTATGTGACATTATTGGAGCAGTGGGAGTAGCGTGGGGAGGCCTGATATCTGAAGATGATGACACAATTATTAATTCCATTTGGTTCACTGAGAAAGATATCTTTGGTTTTAATTTTATTTTTAATATTTTGATATTATTATTAAATTATTGAAAATATTTTTTTCAGTTGTGCCATCGCACTGATTGTGCATGACCATAACCACCCACTGTTGCAGTAAACTTGGTTTTGCCATGATGGTTCAATTATCAAAAGTCATAAAATTGGTTATAAAAAAATAATATTTTATAGGTACATTGTATTGATGATTGATAACTGAGATATAACTGCTGACTAGTAAACATGATTGCCTGTTGAATTGTGAAAAATCAATCATCAATACAAATCTCAAATAACAGTTGTGGAACCTCTTAAAATACCGTCAGTAGTGATCGGCCTGTTGGTATTGAGCACTAGACCAGATCAGATTGGAATAAACGGAGGCATGGTACAGCAGTATATATTAAATCTGTGAAATCTTCCCTAAATTCTTTTAAATCAAGCTAAAATTTGAGTGCACATTCTTTGAAATTTAGGAATCTATCAAAACATTTCGACTCACAATGGCAGACGACACAGTCTCGATATAAGTGAATACTTGTAGAGCATTTAATTACAGTTGATCCTCTTGTTAATTCGAAATTCAAGGGATTAAAAAAAAACATTTTGAATTATGTATATGGAACCCTGTTATTTCAAATTCAAGGTACAAAAACAAAAAATCGCGATGCAATTGCAAAATTTCTAAAAAATGATCGAACTAATGAAAAAAGCCATTAATTTTGTGAAAAAATGTCTGTTTTTTTTGGCATATCTTAAGAATTTTGAAAATGCAATATTCGTTATGCTAATATGTACAAGGATCACAACATTTCTATTACTAAGGCCCGGTTGTTTCAAATTCGATCAAAGTAAGCGTAGAGTTTAAACTGAAATTTTACGTTCTCCACCAATCAGACGATCCGTTTTCGTAAAAATCTATGCTTTTATCGACCGCTTACTTTGATTGAACTTGAAACAACCGGGCCTAAAGTACTCAATATTGACATATTTGTTGTGCTCACTTGCGAAAAGAAATGAAATATTTTTTCGATTTAAAAATATTTCTAACGTATTGATTTACTACATAAGGGTCTTAATAATTACGAATTACGCGGATTTTCGGGATTAATCTACTATGAAATTAACATTTTGGGACTTATGGTTTTGAAAAATTTCGAATTATTGGGGTTTTATATTTCGTTATCAGTGTGTTATGAGAAATCAATCCATATTGTATAATTCGTTGCATCTTTAGGAATATGGGGTATCACAGCAGTAGCTGTCTCGGCTAAAGTGATAAATTTTGTAAAATATAGTGTCCTGAGCATTGACGTATTATAATATATACACGTTATTCCCATACTAGCCGGCTTTCATATGTAGCAAATTTTGCATTGAAAGAGACAAAAAATCACGGCACACAAACGCTCTGCGTGTAGACAGAAAAATCAGGTAATTTGAAGTCACGGTGACTAAAATAACATAATTCTTACAATAGTGTACGATACTCTGTTCCTTTTTCCGCGCAGCGTCGCGCCTGATCACAACGAAGGTCCGTTAGATAACAAATGCAAGTAGGCAATTACCTTGCTTTTGAGTTGCTAAGATTTCACGCTTGTAACGTATCCACAGTTCATTATATGATTGGTCCTGAGTGATAATTTTTAGATGGATTTTCAGGTGTTGCAGACAAATAGTAAGTATTCTAAAATATATAATTTTGACATTAATAAAACCATTTAAAAATGAATTAATTGTTTTATTTGTTTGGTATGAAATGTAAATTTTTATTTAGGGCTTTTTACCTAGTTTAGAAGGTGGAAGTGTCATATGCTGAATAATATTCTATACATCGAAAGCTGGAGTTTTCAGAAAGAGAAAAGGTTGATTTATATGTTTTTTTGAAATGGTAATTATTTTGTGCTGCTGTTTATTTTTGGAGAAGCCAGGTATTTTTTGTTAAGTGGGCAAGTGAGGGGTATAGAAAAAAAATTAGTGCGTGTACTTTCGTATCTATGCGCAGTAGAAGCTATACTTAAAAAGTGGAAAAAAACAAAATTATATATTAATGTTGCTCAAACTATTGAGTCGTAAAAATCCACACTGAGCAATGTCGATCATTTTGTAGTTTCATGAAAATAATTAAAACTTGGCGGACCTCGTAGCCCAGTGGATATGACACTGGCTTCTAACACCGAGGGTTCCGGGTTCGATTCCCGGTGAGGTCAAAATTAATCTATGTGATTTTCTCGAGCCTGGGTGTTTTATGATGTTTCCCTTCTGTAATTGGGCCTCTTAGCCTGTCGAAGCGTAAAAATTAAAAAAAAAACTTACAGAAATGTAACTTCGAATACCTACATATAATAATTTCATTGCCCGTAACTTGCTGGAATGACAACTTTATATAATTAGAGGACACGCAATCAGCGTGCGGCTTATGTTGCATGGTCATGCAAGGGTCGTTATTGATTATAGGTCTTTTCATATAAGCTTGCAATTGAGTTAGTGTGTACAGTGCGTAATATGCGCATTGTTTCGTTGTGTTAAGTTTACAAATACGAGAGGGGCGTATTTGTACCCACACTAACTCAATTGCAAGCTTATATGAAAAGACATTACTAGCTGTACAGCCGTGAAAAACCACCAAACATTAAGTATTATACATAATAATAGACTTGTCAAACGTAGAACATGGGGGGCGTAAATCAATGGTTCGCTTCATAGCTAAGCCCTAGTATATATTTGACGGGCCATGGAAAAGCGGTGGTGGCTATTTCGGTTAGTTGCCGTTTGCGCGTCAAGTGTAATTTATCAAAAATTAAATGTAATTTATCTACCTAATTTATTTTAGGGTTCAACTCAACCCTTTTAAAATCTGGCTTCATTCCAACTCACAGTCGTCCACTGTTAGGGTCAGCCCTTCCCGTGAGACCATCTGGTTAACAACGTGATCGGATGCTCTGCGTCAAACGTGGCCATACCGTCTCAGTTTTCTTTCCTTCGAAGTACCCAACAGCTGCTGCAAGCTCATCTATTAAACTTTTTATTTTTAAATGATAATTCTATTATATACATTTTAGTTACTGTAGCCAGAGAGGCCATAATCGCCTTTCACACAGCAATGCATGATTTGAGCTTCAAAACTTTTGACTAATATGTTCAAATTAAACTTAAAATTCTTTAAATCAAAATTTGGTGCCTGGTACGGTTTAGAGCTTCATAATTTGGTAAGCCTATTAACCGTTTTAGTGCTGAGCCATTTTCTTTAATTTCTATTGGTACAATAGGAAAAAATCATAGTTGCACACAAACTATGAATTTGATAAAATATAAACTTCGCAGACACTCGGCAAGTTTATATTTTTTAACTATCTAACTCGCGCGCGAAGACACACTGATGTGAGCAGCGCTGTCACGCTTCACGCAATTTTAGAGAGGATGCAGAAGAAGCGCGATAGCGCTGCTTAGCACTTAAACGGTTAATGTCCCACCATCATAATACTTTTTAATTGTATATGAAAAGTGTTGTACAGAGGTCAATTGATAGCATTATTATACGCAATATTTCTGATCACCAAGAATGGTCGCAGAGCTGCAATTCGCTGATAGCCTATTAGATTCTTATGCGGTACCCAAATTGATGCTCAATCTTTCTGCAAGTTTCCTTAGAGTCAGTAGATGTTCTGCATCCACCACAATATTATTAGTTGTGGTAGCTGGATTACTTCCTTTTTACTCCCTTTCTATTAACTCGTAGCGTCTACTTATCTTAACTGCTTATCGATTGTTAACCCTTTTCCCGGCGAGGATAAAAATGATCTAACAAATTTTCATTTAAATTTTAAAAATAATTATAGTATAATTTTGGATATTTCGAATTTTTTATTACTCCCTTTCGTAGAGTCGCCCGACTCGAGCCCGACGTCATTTCAATAATTTTTTTTTATTCAAAAGATCGCCACTTACAAATGGAAAATCCAAAAGACCACTCATAAGGATACAAATATCTGTGTCCGGTTGCTTAAACTAGTGCACAATTCAAAATTGTAATAGAATTTTGAATTTGGCAGCAGCGTGTAAGGTTAATTAGTGTCGGACACAGTAATGTTCACAGTAGTTATGCGCAGTCATCTTTAATGACAAGTGTCTATGCTCTTCGGTGTAGCTGAATTTTGTCCAATTGCCAAGCAATTAATTTTAACCTCAGCACTGCGAGAGATCCTCAGGCAGAAAAACAGTGGTGTTCATTGCATCGGAACAAAATCAACATGTGAACAAGTTCATCAATTGGAACTCGTTTTTATGTAGAGGACTTACCAAAAAAAATCTCTACACTTCTGAAAGACTTATTCTTGGTGGGTACAGAAAAACACTTTGAATGATACAATGTTTTAATAATAATATATATCTAATCATATACATCTTATTACCTTAATTCTAACTAACAAATAAAAAAAGACTGCCAGTATTAATAGGCATGTGTGTGGCAAGGAAGCTTCCCGCAGTAGGAAAGGAAATACAGAAAACTCGTTACATTCCGGCCAAACATCTCGCTGATAACTAATCCAATCCAATTTCAACATGGGAAATATTTTACAAGAGTACTAGATAAAAAAAAAACTAATCCAGCTCGCCGAAATGTAACATTGTTTTTAACCTCAACTATGCTACCGCTCGTAACAAATTCCACACTAGCAATTTCACTCATAAACAATTTTTACATTCGGTCAGCATGTTACAGGTTAAAAAAAAGGAGAAAAGAGGAATCTTAAAGCAGCAGAAAATGGACTGTCAATATCATATCTGAACAAAGACTTATGCTAGTTGATATTGCAAATTTAATAATACTACAGAATATTTCCCGATTTAAATATTAAACACAAACAAAACAGTACTCGAGAAAAAATCTCACAATTTCACAGTTGTCATTGGCTTATTTTACAGTAACAAATAAATGTGGATAATTAGAACAGAATCTTTCTTAGCTGACACTCTTGAATCGTTCCGAGTCTTGCGAGAGATACTTTGTGGAACTAACAAAAGTCAATGTTTCAAACAGAAATTCAGAAATGGAGAAAAGTGTCGAGTTATGAATGGATAAATATAACATGGCTGTTGTTGGCAACAATGGACATGAGGTAAACCTAATCTAGATACATGTACATCTGTAATCCGAACCACCAAACAGGCGGGAGAGAGAGAGAGGTACACAAAAAATAATTTAAATATCATTGTCCATTGTAGCCGGTGAGGCCTCCATTCCTTAGCTTATGTAAATGTCACACTAAAACCTAATTTATGCATAATATTCTCCGTGGAAGGACGACGTTAGCGTGCCTTGACCGGTCACGTGCGTCGCGGCGATGCGAGTGCTCCGCCGATATCACTTTACATTGTCCGGAGTCATTTCAAATCTGCACTTCAAAATGTCAATTTTAAAAATCATCTAATATCCAGAAAGTTTATTTGATAAATATTAAATATAATCCCGTCAATGTTTCAGTTGTGATTGCAAATAAATAAGTCGTTAGAAAGTGTACAACATTTGCAATGCAGATTGAAAATACCCCGTTTTTATCGCACACCACATATTTGGAGCATCTAATACAATTTAAAATTGTGTGTTTTAATAAAGGTAATATTTATAATTTTTAAAAATTTGTATCCTACATTCATACAAAAATGTATTAAAAAAAAGAACAAGGCTGTGCAGCCGTTATCCACTAACAACAAAATATTTATTGTTAATAAAAAAAAACAAGAGTAAAAACACAGATATAATGATATTTAAAAAAAAAAACAATACATTGAATGAGGGAACAAAGGTAGTAATTTTTACATATTTCCAGATTATACGATAGCAACACTGGATCCTAGTTTTTCAATAAATCGGTGCATCATTTGTATACTGCAATAAGTCAAAACTATAAATAAATATATTGCTCTCAATATCACTGGCAACACCTTAGCTGACCTTCTATTTTAACCAACCCGTACAAACTATTCATACGCATACATTCTATTTTTGCCAAATTATACAAACATCAAAATACAATCAAAGACCGGGAATGCGAAGAAAAGAATGCGACAAAATTTCTTAAAGTAAAGAATAAATAACGCTGTATTTTTTTATGCATCGCAACATCCACAGTCGACCAAATAAAACATAAATTTATAGAAATTATAACAAATGTATATCAATTTCAGATTTATTACAACAATCATCTCGCAGCCTAATTAAAATTTTAAAAATTTATTTAAAAAAATAACTAACCTAAAAAATTTGATATTTTTTATGAAGCGTTCAATAAATTTTTGTAGTTCTCTTAAAATTTCATTTTTATATTCATCATTATTAATTGAGTGAAGCCAACAGAGATAATAAATAAATAATCAACATCCTGACGAGTCCAAAAGTTTCAAACATTCCTTAAATAAACCATTTGCATGATACAAGATTCAAACGATATTCCTATCTAATATATCAGTCCATCAATCACATTCACTCTTCGGTTTATTCGAAATATTAAATCGTTCAATATAAAATAAGGCTTATCATACAAACAACATTTGATCAAAAGATCAAATAAAAGATTCTCTATCTGGTTCAGATAATTTTCAGAAAATTTATTGTGGGTTACCAACATGGTAGAATGTTTACATGATGACTATGGAATACGGGTCAAGTTGATTGAAAAAAGCCAATCTATAACCTAGTAAAACTGATGAAAACAAATATAATACAAATTTGGGGCAAAATGTAACACTTTAAAAAATTTAGAAATGCAAAATTTTATGAAAATATTGTCGATAATTGAAATATTTTAATAACCCAACATTACACAGACAAAATTCCTCATTTCAAATATTGAAACAAAAACACCGCCAGATTACCGTTCTATTCTCCAGTGTTGCCGTAACAATTTTCGGGAAAATTAATTTATTGAATTCGTTCACAAAATAATTCACCATAAAACAACAAACTTATTACAAGAGTCTCTTACTTTTATTCTAAGTGATTGGAGTCGTTACCTTTAATATCCGATACACACGATGATGCGACACAAACCAAGATATTTTGGTAATATCCCCATGAGCCTAGGATACGGTTCACTTTTTAAGCGTCCAATGAAAAGAGTAAAATGTACAAATAATATAATCATTTCACTAGCTTTATTATTAGTTGTCTATTCATATATTCTCAAAGCCAGTGGGTATTTATTATTGTGAGTTTTCGTTGGTTCGACGATGCCTTCAGAAGGTCGAGGAAGTCGTGATTGTATGTTTGATAGTCAGCTTTGTTGCTCATCTGCAAATCAACATTAATTCAACATTATTGTATGTTTGATAGTCAGCTTTGTTGCTCATCTGCAAATCAACAATGTTTCAGAACACTAAAAATAATTGAAACTATTTTTGTGGAATATTAAAAGAAAATGTTCATTGGTGATTAGTGATAGCGACTACATTTTGTGAGGTACATACATGCTCAAACTAAAAGCACAATTCCAGATAAAAGAGTCAATTTTTTATTTTCTTTGTGGCAAAAAGTTTTGTTTTCGATGGGAAACGATTTTGATAAAATTGGAAACATCCAAAGGGGAATTTGTTAAAGTACCCGGATGTTAATAATTTTAGTTGATATTTTTTTTTTTAACTATTATTTTATTTTTTCGAGGATCTAATGAGCAGAGAAGGTCTTATTAAAAAATAAACGATGGATGGGCACAAGAAAAAGTTAACCATTTGAAAACCAGCCTGAAAAGTCAAAATGTATTACCCTAAGGGATGGTATAACGGCCTCAAAAGTCCGAGTGTGAGCGACGGGCGGCGGAGGGAGGGTGTCTGTGCGCAGTGTGATAGTTATTCCGCTCAAGTGCTTGTTTGTGTTTAATTATCTTATCTGCTAACTTTACATATTTAGTTTTACATAATATATTCTAACAAGTTTGTGGGTGCTTTTAATGTGTTGGGTACACCTGTTTTTGAAATATTACGCTCTGCATTTTTGTATGAAATATTTATGGTGCAATATTTTGAATTTGTTGGTATCATCAGGAGCTGCAGAAAAATGTGTGTAAAAGTGTAACTGCCTCCCCCTGCGTAATTTGTGACAAATATTGTGTTTAACAAAATATATATATTTTTTTACAGTAATTCCTTTTTTGGAAAAAAATTGCTTAGGAGCTTGCTGGTGTAGTGGTCATGACGCTCACCTAGTGATCTGGTGGGGTGGTTCGAGCCCCATTTCAGGACACCAGCAAGAAGCATTTAGCTTATCTTGAAAATAGTAGGAATATTGGTGCGATACGCATTCCGTATTTGCATCTCTTTTTAATTTTTAAAAAAGCTCAGAGTCAGTAAGACAGGTGTATCAGGGTTCAAAGGGTTAAAATGGGATCCAAATTCTGATCTAAAATGAAATGTATGTGACTAAAGTTAGTTGGTTCAAGAGTTGTAGACACGTAAAGCAGTGATGAGGTAAGAACCGATCTGTAAATGCTGCACTCATCTTACCTATACAAAGCCAAAGTTTTTGGCTTTAATGGCGAGTAGCAACTTGTGGCGCAGCACCGCTCGGGAGCTGTACAGCGGAACGTACAGGCGCGAGATGCACGTGTTGGCCGTGGGCAGGTGGGCATCATCAGCCGGGCGGATGGTGACCGAGGGCATGGGCTGGAAGCCCTCCTCCGATGCGGGCAGGGCGGGCGACCCCGTCCAGAAATATACCTGAGAGACATTAATTTCAAATTTAAAATGTATAATTTACAATATCTTCTGGTAATTACTATTACCATGTAACATTATTGTAACCAGAAGCTAAATTTTCATCTCCACTTGTTTGTTTTTTTTTTGATTTTGATAATATTAGACCATGTGCAAACAAGTTCAGATTTAGCGTGGACACTCAAGTCTGTTCGCAATGATTTGCATTGTCTTAACAATGCTGTCTTGATCGCTATTATACATGGTATCTCATAGCTGGTAGCAAAAAATTTGGAAGTCTTCTTCATTAAATTTTGAATAGAGAATATTATATACACTTTGGATGAAATGTCAACAGTTACGGAGATAAGCGACATCAAAGGTTGCATTTTTTTTTCTATATTTGACTTATATTACAATTTTTTTTTCAAAGGTTTGCAAATTTTTGATATTTCATAAAAGTTACTTTCACGAGAATAACGTTTTACAAAAAATAAGCCAAAGCACTGAAGAAAAAATGCAAACTTTGATGTCGCTTGTCTGATTGTCGACATTTCACGCAAAGTTTTTGCTACCAGCTACGAAACATCCTGTATAACGTTGTACACTGTCAATCAACGATATTTGATAGACGTCCTCACATTTCGATGTGATAAAAAATAAGTATGTCCCATCTATTTTGTAGTGAGATATAATAACAATGTTGATACCCCATGGGTGGGACCGTATATTTATTTATCGTATTAAATGAATCAAAAAGGATTAGAAAAACAAATGAAGTTTTCATCATAAAAAAAACTGGTATGTTAAAAAAAAGAGTAGCTTGTTGGTGTAGTGGATATCACTCTCGCCTAATGATCCCATTCCAGGACACCAGCAAGTTAGTTCTATTTTCATAGTACAAGTATTTAACGTAGTTTGAAAATAGTAAGAATATTTATGCGACACGTATTCCGCCCTCGCACATATACAGTCGAACTCAGTTATAAGGAGCGCTGTGGGACCAACTAAATTTGCTCCTTATACCCGGGACTCCTTATATCCGGGATTCACTTTATTCACAAATTTTTTTGATTGTGTGATTTTATTTTCAAGAGCAGCTAAATAAACATCATTATCTTTCCAGAACGTTGAAACTGTAGAAGACGATTGTGAAAACTTTTTGCAGACTTTTTGACGCCGATAATTTCGACTATTTCGCGAACCTAGAGACACTTTCGTTTGTTAGTGAACATGTTTCTGATAGAACGATTCGCGTTTAACTGATTAGGCTTTTAAATGCTAATACAGTTAACTGCATAAAATAAACTGTCACCATAAACATTTTGGAAACCCCCAATAATGGGAGTTATATGACCAGTATTCTCGACCTTCAGTAAACTACTGCTTGCCTGCGCACGTGGGATTTTCGGACACAAGTTTGTGTACATCATAAAATGAACCCTAATTAAGTGCGAGCCGCTATAAAAGCAACGTGAAAAAGTTCATTGTTACGAGTAAGGATTTGTCTTTTTTTCCGTAACCCAAGCAAATATGTTTGCAGAGTTTCTAAAATTTGCTCCGTATATCCGGGAATCGCGCTCCTTATAGCCGAGACCGATTGTATGGGAATATGCGCAAATCAAAATGAATTCACAGTTTTTCTTATTATAGCCGGGATCTCCTTATATCCGAGCTCGTTATAACCGAGTTCAACTGTATTTAAAAAAAAATATTAGGTCCTTACATATGAAATTGGCGTTTTGCCGTACTGGCAAATTTGATCTCAAATATCTTCTCTTTGGTTAGGAATTCCAAATCCAACTTTATACAGTTATTTACTCATGTATTTGTGTTTTAAAAATTATAATTCATTTGTTTTTTCCTCAATTGTTTTTTTCTATGCGTCACTCAGTTTACAAAATGAAAAAATTGAAATATCGCGTTATTTACGAGTACGAGTTCCACCGTGGCACCAGTGCTGCAGAAACGGCTCAAAGGATTAATAATGTGTATGGCGACGGTGCCGCAAAAGAAAACAGTGCATTTTTGGTTCCAACGTTTTCGTTCTGGAAATTTCGACCTGCAGAACAAGCCCCGTGGACGGCCGGACACCAAAGTTGATAATGAAGAATTGAAGGCTATTGTGGAAGCAAATCCATCGTAAACCACATCGGAGTTAGCTGCAGGCTGCGGTGTTAGTGATAAAACTGTTTTAATCCACTTGAAGCAAATTGGTAAGGTGAAAAAGCTTGAAAGGTGGGTACCTCACGAATTGAGTGAAGCAAATCAACAAACACGCGTTGACTGCTGCGTTGCATTACTCAACCGGCACAATAATGAAGGGATTTTAAATCGAATCATTACCTGTGATGAAAAGTGGATCCTGTACGATAATCGGAAGCGCTCATCGCAATGGCTGAACCCTGCCGAACCAGCCAAACCATGCCCCAAGCGAAAATTGACTCCAAAAAAGTTACTTGTGAGCGTTTGGTGGACTAGTGCTGGTGTCGTTCACTACAGCTTTCTTAAATCTGGCCAGACGATTACGGCAGATGTCTATTGTCAGCAACTGCAAACCATGATGGAAAAGCTAGCTGCTAAACAACCGAGGCTGGTTAATCGCTCTAGGCCACTGCTGCTTCATGATAACGCTAGACCACACACTGCACAACAGACGGCTACCAAATTAGAGGAGCTTCAATTGGAATGTCTAAGACATCCACCGTACTCTCCGGACCTTGCCCCAACAGATTACCATTTTTTTCGAAATTTGGATAACTTCTTGCAAAGGAAAAAATTCAACTCCAATGGGGCAGTCCAAACCGCCTTCAAAGATTTTATTGATTCCCGTCCGAATGGTTTTTTTAGTAAAGGGATCGATGAACTACCTATGAGATGGCAAAAGTGCATAGATAGCAATGGTACATATACTTTGATTAAATAAATATATTATAATAAAAAAAAATCGGCTTTATGTTCCTCCCATACTAAACGCCAATTTCATATGTAAGGGCCTAATATATAAAATTCTGTTAGCTCACCAAGTCCTGCCTCTCCAGATGAGTCATCTTGTCGACGATGGCCCACAACCAGCGCTTGAAGCGCGCCAGGCGGTCCCCGGGCTGGCCCGACTCGTCTGTGAAGCTCGTGTAGGAAATGAGGACTGACACATTGATGTCTCCTACCCCGTTCAGCAGCAGGCGGAGGTCCTCAGCCGTCAGACCATCCAGTGCGCCCTCGGGGAGGACGTCCAGCACGCCCTGTCTCATCGCCTGCGACCATCATATTTTACAAGACATGTTCGGTATCAATGACACTTGGGTGCAATATAGAGATGAGTTTCCTCATGCCAAATACAGGGTGTAACAGAGCTAGTCCACAATACTTTACAGGTAGATTTCTGTCTAAATTATGAGTCGAAAATGTTCAAGCAATAATGTTCTAGTATCAATGGTCATGGGGGTCAACTGGTCGTATGCTGCGCAATTTCGCGCACGATTGCTGTATTTTAGACACTTTTCTGTGATGGTTATATTCATGTAAAAAGCAACAATAATTGCTAAGAAGTTGTAGTTTCTGGTTTCTCAATATACAGACTTATTATTAATTACTTACTTTTAATTAATTTCATTTAATATTAATTACTTTTATTTCTAGACTTACTTGTACAATAATTACTGATTCATTAAGGCGGTACATACATTTTTCAAGCTGTCAAAGTGGCGATATGTGTCGGATAGATCATGCTACTTCAATACGAGATCGAGACATGAACAAACGTCATATCAGATAAACCTTGCAAGAGCGTATTTTTTACATGTCTTTGTGAGATAGAAAGGTTGCGAGGAAACGAGACAATCATATGGAGTACCGACGTTTAAAATATATGGGAACGCAAGTCATGCTCGCGTACAATTATTAGAATTTTAAATGTTTTAAGTCTAGAATATAAAAAAGCGTATGTATATTTCTCCAATAATTTAGGTGTTGTAAAAAAAAAGTAAACAACAATTTTTCTTATATCACTGTTTTTTAATTTAAAACTTTTGTGGAATAAGCAGATTTAGACATTATTTTGACTTCCGACTGAAATGTCAAAACACCTGTGAAAATAATTGAATTTAAATAATTTTTATTTAAAATAAACAAAAAAACTACTACAACAATATGTATTGAATTAAAAATAAAATTTAAAACCATTTATCTATATTTTAAAAATTATCTCGTAAATTAATATCTTACTTGACTTTCAAATAACAATGAAATCAACACGAATATAGTGAACATAGCAAGTCAGCAAAAGTGACATGCGTTCAATGTTAGGTTATGAGTAGAAATGCAATTTAATACAAAACTAGTTAAAAAAAACATTATTATCTTTGATGAATAGATTGCTTTCGAATATATAATGATATTATTTTGAACTAAAGTCAAATTTGGCATAAAAACACGTTTTAAAGTGATTTTTTAATGAAAAAATGATTGGACTACATGAGTGCGTCTGCCTCTCCCGGCTGGCGTGCGGATTGTGATCTGCAAACTGCGCAATTTTTTGACACATTTCATACTATAGAATTTTTATTTTTAAATATTAATTAACGTGTTTTTTATAAAAAAAATTAGCTTTTTAATAGTGAATGAAGACTCAAAGTGCGAATATAGATACAATATATCGTTTAAAATCATGTTTTTATTTTTTATTTATATAAACAACATTTGAAAATGACCAAAAATCGTAAATATTTAAGCATGTTTGAAAAATGATATCTTTTTAATATTGAATATTTCTTAATTTCCTACGTACAGATTCTAGATACTTAAGTAAACTTTATATGTATGAAAAAACATATTATGCTTACATACAAATTTTAAACGAATCACACTTTGCCCGGGAACATTAAAAACATTTTTTTGCCGCGGCCTGTGGATTAATGCCTATATTTTTCTTAATTATTGTAAACAATGTTCAGTTTATTATTTTTATATAAGAACAAAGGTTCTATCTAAGTTATCGCCCTAAAAAAATTGCAATCTATCATATCGACGGCTCCTACGTATAATATCGTAACCCACAAAATTCAATTTTACAGGAGAAGGATTTGAACATATTTTCGTCCGGTATAAATCTAAATATTGCCAAATTTTTTTGAAATTTCGTTTCAATATTTTACTTTATACTGTAGTTTCATAAATAATCACAAAAAACTCGAAATTATTAACGGTTTTTGTAGAAATGCACATACAATATTATACTTCGGAAAAGACGTGACGTAAAATATCTTATAAATGACTTACAACATTTGACTTCGGAAAAGACACAACGTAAAACATCGTATAAATGACTTACAACATTTTACTTCGGAAAAGACGCAATGTAAAATAACGTAAGTGTTACATACGATAATTTTCTTATGTTATTTTCTCACGCATATTATCGTAAGTGTTACATAAAATAATTATTTATGTTATTTTCCAACGTATGTTATCGTAAGTGTTACATACGATAATTATCTTATATTATTTTCCAACGTATGTTATCGTAAGTGTTACATACAATAAAATTATCTTATGTTATTTTCCAACGCAAATCATCGTAAGTGTTACATATGATAGTATACTTTGTAAAAAAATATGTGATTGTTTGAGATACTATAAAATACGTCCGAAAAAAACATTATTTATTGCAAAATATATTTTTTTCTTTCTTGGAAATAAAGATACAATGAAATACACAAAAAACCAAAAAATGTTGATTTGTGGGTTACGATATTATACGTAGGAGCCGTCAATATACATTCTGATATAAATGAATAATAAAAACCCAGATTTTCGTTAAAAAAAAGCTGAAATATGCATTTGCAGTGAATGTACTGCCTTAATTATGAAAATAAGTAATGAAATGAAAGTAATGAAGTAAATTTCCATGGTTTTATTCGATAAACATGTGCGTCAGAAATGTACGCACATGTTTATCTAATAAAACCATGGAAGCAATAACATATAAGATATTGTATTTCAATATTTTCATTCTAAATATATCAAACAATATAAAAATACTTATTTTAACACTTTTATATTTAAAAAAAAAAAAAACACTTTTTTTAACAGATGTAAGTCCCTCTCCAGACATAAGAGTCAGTTTGTTTTGGAGAGGTACAACGATATAATAAATTTATGTATCAATATATATACTTAAAATAGACTTATAATAGAGATTAATAATGCTGTATGTAAACTTAAATAAAAAAAAAAAACATAAATAACACAATTAATGCGCGGTTCAAAGACAACATTTGGAATGATTTTTTGTTCGGTTTGCGCGGCAAATGAGGTTACTTGACAAACAGAACTCATTCATTCATTCATTCAAAAACTTGATATACAACAAAAAATAACCTTTAAAAACCCATAAACGCGGGTAAAATAGGCCGAAAACCCATACGTGTCTAGGTAGCTCTGGCACCCGATCAGTTAATTATATCAAATTATTTTTTTATTTTGTGTTCCGTCTCGACGCCTGGAATCCATTATGAGAGAACAGCCTGCTGTTTCGGCACTTATTCACGCGTTCCTACCCCCTCTGATTCCCTGTTTGCGACAATTTACTCCCGCTGGTATCCCTGTTTCCGGTTGCGTCGCGCAACGGTTTTTTCTTTCATATGACGTCGCTGCTTCGCGCCATTTGCACGCGTCTTAGACACGCCAACTTTTGTTGTGATTTTTTTTGTGTTTCTATTGCAATCTACCCCCTTAATTTTGATCCCTAGTTAACAAACATTAGACTATACAAATTTTTAACATAGTGCGACAGGACGTTGATATTTTAGTGTAAATCCCGTGAATTTCGTCAAACGTCAAATTTGTTAACAAGATGGCGGACGAGCAAGCTCGTTCGCCGGTATCCTCGAATGACGGATCTTCTTTCGAAGAACCGAGTCGAAAGAGACGCCGCGTAGCATACGACCCGCGTGTAGACCACCTGCTAAAACAGGTGACTGCTCTGACGGAGGCCTTGTTAGCAGGCGGCGCGGCTCCCGCATCAACAACGCCGCCAACGCCGGAAGCCGCGAGCGAGCCCAGCGTGGAGGACGCGAATGTGTCCGTTATTCAGCCGCCGCCGAGCCTCAGAAGGGCGAAGAATACGCTGGAGTTCGGCAAGCTCAGCACGGTCGTGAAGGAGCCGCCAGTACCGAGAGCGAACCCGAAGCGGATCTAACAGACCTCGAAGTTGCAACACTTCGATTCCGACGAGTGGTCAGGCGTTCGCTATGCGGAAACGCAGAGAACCTACGCGGCGACTCCCACATCTGTGGAATTGTCGGTGAACGACGACTTGAGAAGGATCGATAACGCGCCGACCCATACTGGCTTGCTGGAAAGATCGCTCGCCGCGCTTTCAAACGCCTTGCTCGCCCAGAGAGAGACCCTGAGAGACGGGATGCAATTGCTGGTGAATTGGGCATCCGAACCCGGCACGGATCTGTCCGCTTCGGCTCTCTTCGAGCGGATTCAGTCGATGTTCACCAGCGATGCTCCGTACAATAAGATTTCGGACGACATCCTGCAGATTGTGTGCGGCAGACGGGCAGAGTGTATACTGAACCGGCGAAAGGCCATATTGGAGGGCTTCAAAGACCCTTTCGTGCGAGAAGGTGCGGCCAAAATCCCTCCAAGCTCGGGATACTTGTTCAATAGGGAAGAGCTATCGGCGTATATCCTAAAGAACGGGGGGCCAGGAGAAGGTGATGGTCTCGCCCGCAACCCGAAACCTGGCCCAACCGTCAACATCTCAGCCCCAGCCGTCAACTTCTCGTCGAGCTCCGAACCAGGGATACCTCCAGTCCCGTAAGCCCTTTCTGCCGGAGCCGAGGCACAGGGAGCGAGGCTCAGGGAACCCGAACAGGAGACCTAACCGGAAGGCAGACCACGGCCGAAAACCCGCTGGTGACCGTAGCCGCAGAGGTAGAAGATGACGCGAGGCTGAACAACCAGTTCTGGGGAGGACGCTTGAGGAGGTTCCAAAGCACGTGGAAGGAGTTCGGGGCACCACCTATAGTGCTGAGAATCCTCAAGGGCGCGAGAATCCCCTTTGTGGCCAAACCTCCGTTAGTCTCCCCCACCAGGCAGCTGTTGAGCAGCTTCAGCACGAAGGAGTCTCGAGACATGTCGAGTCACATTCAGGCCCTGAAGATGTCAGGCGTGCTGGAAAGAGCAGATCATTCTCCGAGCTTCATCTCAAATCTGTTTCTAACTCCGAAGTCGGACAACTCCCTAAGGCCGATATTCAACCTGAAGGCGTTGAATGCCTTTGTGGAGGCGAAACCCTTCAAGCTGTTCAACCACTTTCGGGTCCCAGACTTCCTCCAGCCCAAAGATTGGTTGGTGAAAATCGACCTAACCCAGGCATACTTTCACCTACCAAGAGCGGAATCGCACCGAAAGTTCCTGAGACTATACTACCAAGGGAACTTCTCCAGATGACCTGCCTGCCCTTTGGCCTGTCATCAGCCCCGAGAATGTTCGCAACGCTGTCAAACTGGCTAGCGGGACTCTTGCGGAAGAGAGGAATAAGGACCGTAGTCTACCTGGACGACTTCCTTCTGGCCAATCAGTCAAGGGACCTGCTAGCGACCCAGGCAGTAGAGACGGTCCATCTGTTCCAGCATCTGGGTTGGTGCATCAACCGCGACAAGTGTGTCCTTATACCTACCCAAAAGCTGGAGTTTCTGGGCATAACTTGGGACACCGAAGCCAACCAGAAATCCCTCTCGGACCGCAGGTGCTCTGGCCTTCGCCAAGTACTGC
>JADDOH010014466.1:0-26475 GCA_016648135.1 Agrypnia vestita | reverse complement strand
TTACTGTAGGTTTAATCCAATGTGTTTGGCAGATAGACCAGCAAAGTTTATTTTGAATCACAGTCAGTTAGTTCATCTATGTTATAAAATAAAGCACGAGGCTTTATCAAAAAAAAATCCGAATTTTTGTTGCTCTCAAAATAATCCCTATACTGAGAGATTTGTAATAGTCCATTGAAATATAAAAAGATCCCAACATCAATAGGGACTACAGATACAAATTATAATCAAGAATATATAATATACTGTTCTCACTATTATGCCTATGGTCACTTTGTCTCGGTGTCAATTATTTAATGAGGTTTGAGTGTTAATGTTCATTTTAAAACACAATGTAAAAAGTTTATATCGTCTTTTTCGCTCTTTCTATGCTATTCACACACTTTTTATTTACATGCCGGTACCTCGTATGTTAGGTTAGGTGAGTAAGAGTTATTTTTATACATTGAAATACAAAATACTCATGTCGTTTAGTGCCTTATTTATTAAAAAAATAACGCGGCACTTACTTCTTGTGCGATATGCATTCCCATGTAACTAGGATATTAGACCAGTATTTAATATATTAGCGAAGGCATTTAGTACTAACTTGTATACTTATGTATACCTTTGCTTTATTAATTTATATAGATAATAACTATACCTGTAAATAATACTACTTACACCTACTGAAGCGTGTGTTAGTACTTAATATTATAATACCTTACCTAAATTGTACGTAAAAGCTCCTAAGGGTGTTAATAAATAATAAAAGTAAATTTTAAAAAACTGATTCCACCTTTAAAATACGACGCAGAAAAGTCCGAATAAATCACTTAATATTGCATTAATAACGATCCCTAGCGAAGGAAGCAGTACACCTCCGTACAGTGCATATAATCTGCGACCGCGCCAAAAATATCAGCGCCCTTGACCCTCGCTGCGATTGGACACTCTCCTGATGACACTGTGATATGACTCCAGCGAAAACTCGAGAATAGAATAGCAACAACACGATTCGTATAAAATATTGTAACGAGGCTAAAAATAATCACGCACTCACGTCAAGTGACAGTTGTTTGAAATTATCACAACACTACCGAAGATTCCAGAACGGCCTAGCGTAATCTACGGCTTTGGAGAAGCATCGAGAAACTATAAAAGCCTGGAAAATTCTCCTAAAAAATGGAAACGTCTGGAGGGTTCGGTATTGGCATCAGCCAATATAAATAGGACCGCGCACGGAAGGAACGGTTTTTGTTCTTAGCGCGCTTGATAGCGGCACAACAGCGAAGGCAGCCGCCAGCTACGAAGGCCAGGGTGGCCAAGCGAGCGGTAATTCGACAGCGAATAATCTGGAAAAGTTCTTACATAGCGAAATAAATCGGAGCGAATAATACGTGCGGAAATTGAACGGAATATTCTAGTGAATAGTGAATAAAGTGATAAAGCGATTATACAGTGCATATTTACGAGTGATAAATTCACAAAATAGTTTAATTTAAATAATAGCGTTTAGTTAAATAGTGTTGAGCGACTTGGTGCGTTTGTTTAATTAATTAATCAGTAATTGTAAACTTTGTAACATTGAATAAACATTGAATTGAATTGAATTGAATTGAATTAATAAATCCGTTATTAAATTCCAGCGATTCATTCATTCCTCCCGCAGCCATGACACCTGACAATATTCTTTGTTTCAAAATCTAAATATGTCAAACGACCCAAATATAAACCTTAAAACTTTAACCCTTATCTCAATAACACAGTAGCGGGATTTGTTTCTGTACTCGCGTGAGATGTATCTCCCTCCGCTGTAGTTTTCCAGTAACTACCCACGCGGTCCGAGCTTTTCACGGAAATCAGTGAGACGCATCCCTTAAAATAAACCCCCGCTGCAGCCCGCTGAATGCAGCCTGATCTTTTCTGTTTATTGTTTATTGGCGCGCTCCGACGACCCCCTAAACCGAGACACACAAGTGGGGGTAGCAAGGAGCGCTT
The DNA here is from genome assembly GCA_016648135.1 of Agrypnia vestita. NCBI lineage: Eukaryota > Metazoa > Arthropoda > Insecta > Trichoptera > Phryganeidae > Agrypnia > Agrypnia vestita. The sequence continues at coordinate 24,495 of JADDOH010014466.1, read as the reverse complement.
CTCACCAAAAGTGAACCACATTATATTTCTTTTTTTTTACACAACATTATTATATTTCTATTTTCTTATATTATATTTCTATTTTCTTCAATAACAGCAAAATATCTTAGTGGCAACATTTTTTATATTTATGAAAAGAAACACTTCCTTTTTGGAAATCTTGTATTTTTTTCACATAGTTCTTAATACGTTATTAAACGCCCATAATTTTTTTTGGTTATCTTAATGTTTATATTAGTACTTCCAATTTCAAATTTGTATATACCTTGTATTCAAGTGAACAATTGACCCCGAAACATGTTTATAATTTAATATGAAGTGGTTTTATACAAAGTATTATCTCTTGATTTATATTTATATCATTTACATAAAATATGTTTCAAGGTTTTGACTACATATCTTTCAAGATTGAAATTAATTCATTAATAATTTGGTTTGAGAAATCAATAACATTTAAAAAAAATCAAAGTGAATAATTAGCTTAAAGTTAAAAAAAATACCTTCAAGTTTATAAAGGATGTCTAACTTATAGTAAGAACTGTTTTAATTATTCCACCAAAATAGTCTAACGCCCATTAATAGATTGTAATCAAAAGACTGTAACAAAATAATGTATTTATTGAAAAAATTATCAAATAGAAATCGTTTTATTTTCTTACAAAGTGAACTATTTTGTCGGCAGACTTTACTATTATTTTCTGAAATCGGCTTACTATAAACAGAATGTTTTCTCCTGCCACCTGCCGGCGAGGCCAGTAAACAACTCCCAGTGGTGTGTTTCTTGGGTGCCGCCACAATTTTTACTCAGGTCATAAAGTCGCTGGCAGCGAAGCGAATATCGAAGATTTTTCGGAACGTTTTTCCACTTCGTTCCAGGTATCTAAAATACCTGCCTTTTTATTATTTTCATATTTTTTACCTTTATATATATTTTTACACATTTTCAACGTTTTTGGGGCATTAATTTTGACATTATAAATGTGTATAAATATAAATATAATGAAAGAGTAAGAAAAATATATTTTAAAAAAAATTTAAAATGTCTCATATGTAGCAAGTAAATAAATAACAATATTTTTTTCGGGGCACCAAGGAATAAAGAAAAAACGCAAAGGGTTTCTTAGGAAATGTTCTTTGGTTTTCATGGCCGTTCAGAATCTTCTAGTTTGATTTTTCTTGAATATTCTGCCCTATTTCTACGACTTTTCTGGCCGATGTTTTGGATCCTACTGCAAGGTCTATCATTAAACCATTACCAGGACCAAATGGATATGTCAAGACGAGTATCTTCAAGAGGAGATGAAATCATTCAGCGACACACTGGAAAGGAATAGATACCAAAGCGAAGTCTGATCGCCCCCGTTAAACATAAAAAAGCTAAAATCAAAGGTATAACCTTTCCGTCTTTTATTCACAATATTACGAAAAAAAAGTCAAACTTTTAAGAAACGAGATAAGATTAAGTATTCGGAACTAACTCCAAAGTAAAGGACCTGTTGAGATCAGCAAAGGATCGAGACCGCCTAGATACAGATGGCGTTTATAGCCTTGAGTGCCGAGACTGCGAAAAGGTGTACGTGGACAAACGACGCGCATAATTTCCAAAAGGGTTGACGAGCACAAACGAGCATGTAAACTTGGCAAAAAATCAGGGCTGAGCACTTTGTGGAAACCGACCATCACTTTGCATTCGAGCCTAAAATCCTAGTAAAGCCCAAGAGTCTCCACGCATATCTTGTAAAGAAGGTACTCGAGATCTATAAGCACCCGGCGAACATCAATAGAGATTAGAGATGATGGTCTCAAACTGAAAACTTTTTTGTATCCGGCGCTTCACAACCAATATTTTCGCGGATTCCGCAAAGGTAGTGAACCTAACTAACACATAACACAAGATTACTCATGATTGTAGATGTCTCCGGTACGGTATTACCACGGAATGGTATAAACACAGACATAACCTGTTTTCAAAACGGTATTGCCAGCCAGTACTTAGCACAACACTGACAACGAAACACTGCTTTTGACAGAGCATTGTAAGCCAATACCAATATTGATTATAAAGCTTGCAATGGGATCTAAAACAACGGCTAAAAATGTTTCAGAAACATGACAAAATATTCAAGAAAACTCAATCAAAAGCCTTCTGAGAAACCCCACGAAAATCTATTTTTTGTATATTCTTTACATACTATTTAAAAAAATATTTCTGGACTGCATAAATACTTAAAATATTTTAGAAGACGAAATCGAGACAGTAAATTTGAGACTGCCCAGCATGCCAATTATTTACAGATCGATTGTTTACTTATATAAGCCCAGGGCTTACAACCTGTATGAACCCTGGGCCATCGTATGAAAGACATCCATACACATTTCTCATATTAATAACCTCGTCTCTGTGAGACTTCTATAATTTATACTAATTAAATAATCCCACAGTGGAAAAATCAAGTAATTGTGTTTTTTGAACATACATATAAAAATATCTTAAATCTAATTCGTACAGTATAGAGCGCATGACATACAAGCTCAACATTCGAAAATCTGATTGTAAGTGTTTCGATTGTTATTTTGAACATTGTTTCTATTAGGATTTAATAGTATATTATGGTTTTCTCGATACCCACCTCACGTTGATATCAAAAAACGTATTTCAGTACAAATAAAAAAGTAACCCATACAAAAAAAAATTATTATACTCCCTTTCTTTGTAAAATATAACTACAATTAAAGACGAATTAAAACACATAACATAACACTAAACTTACAGTAATTGAATATATTTCCAAAATGTCAGATGTTTTGAGCTTTGATAAGACACTTTATGCTTTGAAGATTAAATTCTAAAAACATTTGTCAGTCAATTTAGATTTCCAAAATTCGTAGTGAAGTACCGATGAAGTATCGGGCCGCTATGCTAGTAATCAAACTTTTCTAATGATTCCAATTTGAAAAAAACAACAAAATTTCTAAAAATCCGAAATTATAATATAACTATTAAAAAAATTTAACGAAAATTTGATAGATCTTCTTGATCGTCGCCACGAATCTACTTGCACTGTTTCAGCTCGATTGGATCACGGGAAAAGGGTTAAAAGTAGATCCAAAGTTTTTTCACCCGGCAAACCGGCAAGCAAGCAGACGCCACGAGTAAATATAAAGGGAGTAACAACATAACACCGATTGAAGAGCACCGCTCAGCCTAGAACGGCTACGTCGTAGCTCCGTAGCCGCTACGATTGCTCGGGAAGGGGCGGACTGGTTAGGGTGGGCGCAGGTAAACAGTCCCGGCGCCGCCGCTGAATGCGGGGGGGGCGCCCGGGGAGGCTGCCGGGGGATGGCGGCTGGCGCCGGCACGGGAGCCCACGCATTAACACTCGTGTCTGCGCGGTACATTCTTTTTTCACGCGGAATACACAACACATAATGCATTTATATTTTTGTGCACATATATATTGAACGAGCGCGTAACCTGATTTCTCACTGAACTACAACCGAGCGTGTCATGTAATTATTGACCGACCAGTTTACAGTATACCTGGCATCGTAAACAATTTTTACTCCCTTTCTTTTAACTCGTGGCGTCTGATTGCTTGCTTGTTGTCGAAAAAATTTTGGATCGATTTTTAACCCTTTTCCCGTGATCCAATCGAGCTGAAACAGTGCAAGCAGACTCATGGCGACGATCAAGAAGATTTATCAAATTTTCGTTAAAAAAATTAATAATTAAAGTATAGTTTTGGATTTTTCAAATTTTTAATGGTTTTTCCATACAAGTGGTTCCATACTCCATCCATCCATCCATCCATCCATACAAGTTCCATACTCCATACATGGAGATTCCGACGCATATGGTAGACACGAAACACGAAAATGAGAAAGGGAGTATTGTAAAAACTTGGTTTTTATGTGGGTTAGTTTTTTACTACATCATAATGATTGTACATTACTTGTGTATTTTTGTTAACAATACGTTGATGGGTCGCCCTTTTGTTAATAGTAAATATAGGTTGTCTCATATCTAGTAACAAAGCTTTGCCTTGTTGATTCAATTTCGAATAGGAAATATTATTTACACTTTGGGTGAAAGTTTGCATTTTTTTTAATATTCCTGAACTATTTTGGGTAGTCTTGTTGATTCAATTTCGAATAGGAAATATTATTTACACTTTGGGTGAAAGTTTGCATTTTTTTTAATATTCCTGAACTATTTTGGGTAGTCTTGTTGATCAATTTCGAATAGGAAATATTATTTACACTTTGGGTGAAAGTTTGCATTTTTTTAAATATTCCTGAACTATTTTGGGTAGTCTTGTTGATCAATTTCGAATAGGAAATATTATTTACACTTTGGGTGAAAGTTTGCATTTTTTTAAATATTCCTGAACTATTTTGGGTAGTCTTGTTGATTCAATTTCGAATAGGAAATATTATTTACACCTTGGGTGAAAGATTGCATTTTTTTTTAATATTCCTGAACTATTTTGGGTAGTCTTGTTGATCAATTTCGAATAGGAAATATTATTGACACTTTGGGTGAAAGTTTGCATTTTTTTAAATATTCCTGAACTATTTTGGGTAGTCTTGTTGATTCAATTTCGAATAGGAAATATTATTTAAACTTTGGGTGAAAGTTTGCATTTTTTTAAATATTCCTGAACTATTTTGGGTAGTCTTGTTGATTCAATTTCGAATAGGAAATATTATTTACACTTTGGGTGAAAGATTGCATTTTTTTAAATATTCCTGAACTATTTTGGGTAGTCTTGTTGATTCAATTTCGAATACCAAATATTATTTACACTTTGGGTGAAAGTTTGCATTTTTTTTCAATATTCGTTGACTATCTTCTGTTAAAAATTAGAATGTGATGAAAATTATTTATATCAAATACTAAACATGCATTCACCACAATACAAGTCAAATTAAATTATTAAAACTTTGAAAAAAATTCTGAAAGATTTTAATATTTTTATTTGCCTCGTATCAAAATGGATTAATTTTCATATTCAAGATACTTCTTTAATGTCGCCTTCTTAACTGTTCACATTTCATCCAAAATGTAAAGAATATTGTCTATTAAAATATTATGTCTATTAAAATAAAACAAGGAAGAATACTTCAAAGTTTTTACTATTAGCTAAAAGCATTAACCGCATTCGAAAAAAGATATTACAAGAATATTAAAATTGCATATATATTGTAAACAAATAAACATTCATGTCTCAATGATTTTGCAGTAATAATCATTTGTCTTACTGTTTAGATTACGAATAGCAGCTCATCCACGCTCAAACCTATACTGTTGTCCTTCAAGCGAGTTTAGACACAAAAATTTCATCCTTGTATATGCACCCTTACGAGTACGATTGAATATATTCACGGAAAATGACGTTATAGCTCGTACACCGTTCGACATTCAAGAAGAAGGAAATTTCTCCAATTACTTTTATAAATGAAATCAGGAGGGATTTGTGAAGAGGACAAACAGCGCGAGCGGTCCTGTCCCTCCCCTAATGGCTGTGTTTACCAACCACATTTACCTTGCCCAAATAGATGCACATTGTCAATCGATAAGCAGTTGAAATGTTTCACAGAAAAAATATCATTGTTATTATACCAAAAAAAATCGTGTATTTTTTCTGATTCTAGCTCATTGAAATTCCGTTCTTATAACTTGTCCATGCCTTTAACAAAGCTACTACTCAACCGCTTCATAAAAAATGTCTATGAAAAGAAGTCCGACCACAGAAGAGGCGATGATTCCGTTCTCTGGTACCGACGCGAGCACACGCTTTTCGTCTCTCTTTATCTTCGCACCCGTGAAAAATCACGGACCATAATTACATACTATTTATTTATTTATTAATTATAAGTAGGAGGCGTAAATTAATGGTTCGCGCCATAGCTAGATTCTGCTCTTACAGTTTGTAGTATATACGGAATATTTTTGACAGGCCATGGAGAATCAGTGGTGTGTCAGTTAGTTGCTGCGTTACCACGCACGAGGTTTGAGTCTTTCTCCAGCCGTGGAATTTTGCTTTTTTCGCTGTGAATTCCAGAAAGTTGCATACAGACAACAAAGTTATTATATTTGGATTCGTAGAAAAAAATACTTGCACAAAGCGACTTAACAGAATATTTATTGTCTGTTCCAAAGCGTCGAATTTCTAACAATTATCTTATTTAATAAATCACAATTAAATAAATGTGCGGCCCAATTATTTTCGCGTCCGTTTTAAAGCAAAATAAAAAAAATACCTAAGTTACCGTTCCAAATGGGTTGACTGTAACACTCCATTAAACGTCAATCGCCCTCCCCCCGGTCCCCCCCCCCCCCCCGCAACATTCAGTCGTATAATGTTTCCCACTGATTTGTTTGGCCTGGAGGTATTCGGTTGCATTCGGCCGGCCGCTATTAAGTCAGACCTGGCAACACTCACCGGCTAGAAAAACTCTCCGGCACCGGCAGAGGGGGAAATGATGGAACACTACCAAATGACAAGTTTAATTTTCACTAAACTAAAACAGAAAAATAAGACAGATGAGTTATAAAAACCTCACAGAGGCGAAGCTATTTGTGTGAGAGCCGTGTATGGAAGATTTTATAGGGTGGCCCAGTGCTTGTAGCCTGTATGAGCTGGCTTTAGTGATCACTTTTAACGTAGGTACACAATTCCACCGTAATAACACACATACATTATCATTTTTTTTACAGTTGTATACATGTGGGGCATAAAAGCAAAGGCAATGCAGGATTACTTATTTTTAATATAATGAATTCGAGGTTTTATAAGAAACATGGTCAATAAATTTATAGTAAACATGATTTTGGAAGGAATAGATATAAAATCTAGAATTCAGTATATTTTAAAACATTTTTTTATTTTTTGGGTATTACATCCTTTGCTTTTATATCCCTCACATGTTCTTAAACTGTTTTTTCATGTATTCGGATTTCGGACTATGCTATAAACATCTGTGGTTGAATAGTTTTTATGGGTTAATTCTCAGAACATACATTTTAAAATTTTGCTATAAAAATTAGATTACAATAAATTATTATTAATATTTTTAGTATTTAAAGCATTAACTGCGTGGTTAGACATTAAAACAGAATGTTAGTTAAATTTGTAAAAACCACAACCAAATTTTAGTTCTACCGGTTTCGAGACGTAACCGTCTCTTTGTCAGGACCAACACTACACTACTACGTTCACAACACTATACACCACAACCATAGAATGGTTTCACCACCATGTGATAAATATTGGCGAAAGTTTAAAAATACTATGGTTGTGGCGTATAGCGTTTTGAACGTAGTAGAGTAGCGTTGGTCCTGACGAAGAGATAGGCACGTCTCGAAACCTGTAAACCTGAAATCTGGTAGTGGTTTATACTAATTTAACTAACATCCTGTTACAAGTAAATTATATAACTATACACTTTTCTGTGGTATTCTGCTGTCTGCCTGCCTCGAAGGACATTCGACATCCCGATACACCGAGATATGTGAGCAGTATGCGTAGCATTAATAGCGATAAATTACATTAGGATAAATCACCCAAGCATAAAAGTCGCATCAAATGAGCAATACGTTAGCCAAACACCATTAAAACAGTCAAAATAGCATGCCATTCGGCTTTTTATCACTGGGCATGTGCGCACCTACACCTGTGCGTGCGCGCGCGTGTGCGGCGCTAAATGTTATTTGAACGCGTTTGTAAATTCCCAGGCGGGCGTGCCGGGGCCATGTGTTTTCAATCAAGGTGAAAAAGTTGGGCGCCATCGCACTACTAATGAAATAACCCTCGTGCGGCCATAAAGATCGAATTGCTACCTTGCTCCACATCGCGGAAGGGTTGCACAAATGTGTATTTTGTACGCCAATCCGCAGGGGCGTGCAGTGAGTACATGGAAGCGCGGCTTTTAGGAAGACATATCTTTTATTATTTATTCATATTTATCTTGATACATGCCGGTAAGAAAGGAGCTGTAACGATATTGGCCTATTCAAATAGACATTGCTGAAAAATTATACGAAAATATCTATCTGCTAAAGTTTATAATAAAGAGAAGCTTCACAAACCGTTAAATACTCTATAATTAAATATTTTGCCGGATAGGTAGGTGCGGGCGAGCTTTATTATCTCTGCACGCGGGCGTGTAAAGCAGGCTTTATGTTATTTTGTTTAACGAGATGTCCAATCACAGACGCGGGCGTTAGCACCGAATCTGACCAATGAAACGCGTCCTTAGAGTTAGACTTTGACTTTTACACGCGAGTTGGAATCAAAGATGGCGCGAGATAGGGACTATTGTTAGGCGTTACAAATTAGAAAGCGGCACTTGAGTTTTCAGCTTGAAGGTCGGCGGAGGCTTTGTCGAGGAGAGTCAGTAAGGAAGATAATTTGGCTGGATCGAGGAAAAAGCCAGAGGTTGATAATAATTCAAAGAGAATTGGAACAGTGAACAGCTAAGCATTTTCAATATTATTTATTTCTATTGCCTTTTTCGTGTATTCAATTTAGAACTTTCTGGATCGTAACAATTATTGATATATGTTGTGGATTGCTTTGTTACGTATTTTGGGCCTAGTGATAATTATTACTATACGCGCTTCGGATTTAATGTACAAGAAATCGTAATGTGGCGACTGTGAATTATTGCATAACGCTTATGAAATATATAATTCTGTCGCTGTTCATATGAAAAATCATTTAAATTCGATATTCATATATTACCAAAGATATAAAGGCTTTAAAATGGAATGCTTTACTGACGAAGGGTGTTTCGTGGGTTTTAAAATTCAGTATAATTATGTATATTCAATGTCGCGAGGTTCGGAATGTGCGAGAGGTTCTTCGGGGCGGATGTAATCTTATGCTAAAGAACGCTTTGTTATCTATACTGGCGATTGAATACACGGATTTCTATATGATTTGTTTTGTTTGGAAATAATTGGGATCGGAGTAATTATGTGTAATTAATATCACGATTGCTAGTGTGATATTGGTTCAAATCGAACGAGGATTTCTTCCTGTTATTACCGCCACCTAGCGGGAATCAAGAAAGGGTTTGAGCCTTCGCTAAGGATTGGTCTATAGTAAGCGGCAGTACGTGGCGCGTTTCATTTGAGTGTAATAAGTTTGATTTAAAATTACTTTATATCTTGAATTACAAAGGAAATTTAAGTTCATTTTTTCTTATAAAACCGGCCCATATATGAAATTGTCAATTATATTTTAGAAATATACGTTACTGACACCTGATGGAAAATTTAGGAAACATTTTGAGTCTCCGCTAACGAGAATAGCAATAGGGGGCGCAATATATATATATTCTCTTAGTAACGAATAATTAAAATTGGACTTCTTTGGTTTTTATATATTCCTTTGTTTCGCTTCATTGCAACGCTAATTGAAATTGTTTTATCTTCATTAATATATATATTATGTTATATTATACGTTGATACGGCATATTTATAGACGGAGTAAACATAAACATCAGCTTATTTGACTACAGAGAGGAAGAGTTTGTTCACAAAGGGCATTAGATATTATCAATTTCGTATGCGATCCCAAGATGTTAGAAATATTTTAGTTAATATAATTTCTTTGAATATTTGCTGCGGAATAATATTTTATAAGAAGTTCATAACTACTTGTCAACGGACGATCTTATAAACATAGTGTATATTGCACAATATATTGAAATCAAAAATCTACGTATTTCCTAGGTGGCGGAACTCAAACATACCTGTAATTATAATTACCTTTCGATATATTGCTACGCCTTTTAATCGGTTAACCCAGCTTGGGCGAAGTGGGAAGATTAGGTCCCACACGTCAGGGCTAATAATGGGCTTCTTTTGCTTTTATTGTTTTCTGTATTCGTTATTATTTATTAGGTGGAAACGTGAGAAGATGTTTTATTTTATTCATTCAATAAACATAATAGTCACATTGTTTTATTCATTCAATATTAGATATTTGAAATGTTTCTACAACATTTTCCATTATTGTGGGCAGTTCGCGGTTTGATCAGGGGTAGTTAACCTTCGGTCTTCCGTAACCGTGATAGTTTTCATATGACATTGTTTTATTCATTCAATATTAGATATTTGAAATGTTTTCTAGAACATTATTCACTACATTTTTCACTATTGTGGGCAGTTCGCGGTGTGTTCAGGGGTAGTTAACCTTCGGTCTTCCGTGATCACGTTATTCACTTATATGACAGATTGTTTTGTTTTGTTCGTTTAATATAAGTAATATCGTATTTTTATGAGTTACCGTAATTATTTATCTATATGATTTTATTATTGAGAGTGATGCAACGAATACTACTTTCATGAATACGAATATCAGGCCTACTATTCGGTGAATACGATGCGAATATTTCCACCAAGGTGGGGGGGAACTTGAACATACTTGTAAATATAATAACCTTGATGCAACGAATACTACTTCCACGAATACGAATATCAGGCCTACTATTCGGTGAATACGAATGCGAATATTTCCACCAAGGTGGGGGAACTTGAACATACTTGTAAATATAATAACCATGATGCAACGAATACTACCTTCATGAATACGAATATCAGGCCTACTATTCGGTGAATACGAATGCGAATACTTCCACCAAGGTGGGGGAGAACGCAAGCATACTTGTAATTGTATTGTTTATGTCTGCTTGTGATATCACTATACGGCGTAGATGAACTAGTTTGAAAGGGCTTATGTTCTGTATGTGCTTGGCGTAGAGGGAATAGTCTTCTCGTTTCTAGGATTCTATACAGGTTTACAGGTGCTGATATTGAAATATATATACAAGGAAAACACTATTTTGGGAACCATTAACTGGATGGAAGATATTGAAGCACACATACACACAAGGAGGACGTTATGTTAAATACATGACTGGAAAGTTGTTATTGGAAAACACAGGCGTCCAGTCGGCGGGACGCAAGCATACTTGTAATTATATCGTTTATGTCTGCATGTGATATCATTGTACGGCGTAGATGAACTAGTTTTAAGGGGTTTATGTCCTGTATGTGCTCGGCGTAGAGGGATTAGTTTTCTTGTTTCTAGGATCTAATACAGTTTTACAGGTGCTGATATTGAAATATATATATATATATACAAGGAAAACACTATTTTGGGAATCACTAACTGGATGACAGATATTGCAGCACACATACACACAAGGAGGACGTTATGTTAAATACATGACTGGAAAGTTGTTATTGGAATACACAGGCGCCACTAGAAGATATGGGCAGTTTGCAGAGAACTTCAACTTCTGTCAGTTAAGGACCTTTTACTATTACTATTCTTTCGCCTTTTTGCATAACCGTGGATGAACTAGATTGAAGGGGTTTATGTTCTGTATGTGCTCGGCGGTATATACAAGGGAAATGAAGGGCTACACAGGCGCTGGTAATTGCTCGATTGTGGAGAGTTATATTACTTCGGATCAGGATGCCATCTCAGAAGCAGACCAACTACAGAACTAAGATAAGAACCTTTGATATTATTTATTCCTGATGTTTTCTTATGTGTATCAAATGGAATGTTCGTGCTATATAATTTGTCATTGTCTCATGGTCACTATTCATTTCATTACGTGGGTTCAGAGTTCGACGGTAACGGACGCGGAAACAAATTAGTACTGATGTCGGGACGTAACGTCGGGATTATATCTTAATTATCTTTAGGATAGAAGCGAGGTCATCATACGTGCATTCTGCATTTCAAACGTTTTACTAACATATATAAATACATATTATTGCGTTTTACAAATTGAATAGGTTCGCGGAAAATAGGTATTTCGCCCGGTTGTGCAATATTAACTTCCAACGTAGCGTAATGAGATCTTATTACCGGCGCTAGACTCTTAAGGTTAGGCACGCGGGGATTATAAATTGGATAATGAACGAGAACCGAATGGGGAAGTTCGTCTCTTCATGGTCGGGAGGCGAGGAGTCGTACGTCTTTCACGCCCCGTGATCTTGGGAGGCTGAATTTCGATTGTGGAAAAAGATGAAGTTGGATCTACTCGCGTGGCAAGACAGGGTCGAATGTCGGAGCGCGCGTTCTCGGCTATGGAGTCTGATTAGATTGGAGAGACACCTTAGGTCAGGGACTAGGTAGGGCCATCTTAACTGTATCTACCCGGTTGTGACTGGGTTTTAAAGCCAAGAATTACAGGATGGTCTGAAGGTCTTGATGCGGTTACCCCTTTAACATCTAAGGGGAAGAACCTCTTACGTCTTTTCAGTCCCCTTGGTGCGACGAGCTCGGGCTCTGGTTATGAATGTATGTGAATGTAATAACTCCGTACTCAAGGACGAGATAGGACGTTCCTCATGAACGAGAAATTATAAGATGCAGGTAGCAGTTCGACGATCAACACTTATGCTCGGGACCGCTTTAATGAACGAGATCTGTTAGCAGTTTAACAATCAACTTTTATGATCGGGACCGCATTCAGGAGCGCGATGGCATTACTAACACCATCATTCTCATCAGTCACCACCTTTTCTAACTTGCTGTATACAGAGACCTTCGGGGTTCTCCCTTCCCGGCCAGCGAGAAACATATCAGGAACTTCACAATCAACTGTAATAATCATGCTGTTTTACCATCATTTAATATCTCTAGTCAATAAGACTACACCGTGGGATCAATCACATCAACTATATTTGGCGATGCTAACATGGCTCTGACTGACGCGCTCAAGGAAGAGTCTTTTCCAGTCACCCAGTTAGTTCATTCAGCCCTTTAATCAGCAGTAAACATCATAATAATCCGGCTCATGTAGCCGCAACGTGGGATCCTCATCATATACACCAGTCATTTTGACTGCCCCGCGGGACAATATACAAACCTTAATATCAGACGCGGGATTTCTTCCTGATATGTTTGTCGCCGGGAAGCGAGGACTTCGGGGGATTCCAGCAGGAGCAATAGAGTCTCTGCTTGATCTTGGTCTGCAGCTTAGTGTGGGAGGTTATGTCTAAACAGGAGTTAACCACCGGATGCGGCGTTGCTCTGGGGCCGCATCCCCCTCCCCCCTACAGGGGGGGGGGGCATCTAGAATCCACGTTTGAACAGAAGTGGTTAGACACTTCTTAAATTTCACTTACAAATCTGTATCTTCCATTCCCTTATAATCTCGGGCTGCGATAATGTCAGACAAAGCTTGCCCTGAGCCTCTGTTGCGCCTAGTTGTTGTGAATATATATATGTTTGTCTTCCCCTACTATGTACTATGAACAGATTGAGCAGATTGGACAACGTGAGACGCGCTATCGGTAGGTTTCTACTTGTGTTTTGAATATAACGTATGCTATTATATCTTGTAAATCTGTCATAAATGGGTGCCGCATGTGGTTGTGCTGACACTGTTCTAAGCTGCTATTATGAGATGTTGATAATCAATGCGGGCGGAATCTTTAGCGTATGCCGTTAACTTGGCAACGATTGTATTGTTTTATATTACAGTATTTTAACCCCGATGGTATTATAGTTATGGCGGTTCAATGTAAGGGAGTTTTGCTACTAGCGTTTATTCCTAGGCTACGCCGCATTTAGGCCAACTCCGGACGTGGACGATATCGGCTATCTCTCATATAGGCGAAACTGTAGAGTTCTAGAGCGGTTTCTAGAAGGACGAGTACGGATTAGTTACGTGCGTTTGTTATTTCCATAGTTAGGTAAGAATTCGATCTATATTAGTCTAGTCGCGTTAATAAGAATACGAATCTCACCGCGTATCAAAAGAATTTTGGATAGCTACGGACAGAACGGAGGGGGAATTTTCCTAACCACTAGATAGATCACGACTGGCCAATTTTGAAAATATAAATTCTTAACAAAAAAAAAAGAAATAAAATATTAGCTTTCATGTAAATATACTTCCGAAGTTCTAAGTTCGACTTAAGTTTTCATCTAGTAGCTTAAAAGTCACAAAAGTTGTAATAAAGCTCGATGCGGTAGCTTAAAGTCTCAAGCTTTGGGCTTTTCGTAAAACTTATATTATTAAACTTTATAGTTAGGTATTTAGCTTAGGTGTGCAGGAGGATACGTTACACACCGTGAAACCAGGGAACGAAGGAAGGAAGTGAAAAAAAACAGTGAACTTATAAAACAGTGAAGTTATATGAACGGGAGGGAGAGAAAGAAAATCGGGTTATTAATTATGCGCAACCGGTCCAGGATACACCCCTGAATATTGCGATTTTGTTCGGACGTTTGCTTTTGCTTCAACGATATTTGAAATAAAATCTTCACTTTATCTACACGAATTATGTTGCTTCAGACAACTCGTTTAATTATTGTATAAATGTAATCACATGGTCATAGGAAGTTGGTGAAGTAGATTTATTCACTACGCTTTGGATATCTATGAATGTATTGACACTTGGTTAATATATTCTTTTCACGTGGAATATTCCATTGATTAGACATAATTGTCTTCATTCTACGAAGAGGAATTCACATTTTCAATAACAAAGAAATTATCTTTATACTCCACAGAGAATAAATTGCTATAATCAGTTTTAAACTATTAACCAACATTCTTTTAGACGCAATGACCCCTAAAAAGAATTAGATGCCACTCTTAATATCTTCCAACCTAATCTTTAGACGCAAGCGATCCCTAAAGTTTTGGTATACTTTGGATTTACATTTTCTTCGGAATGCTGACGATTTGTCGAGGCAATGGAACATACTACTTGACTATATCAAGATCTAGCCTCGGATTGTTTATCAAGGTAAAGGAAACGCCAGAGGAACTGTTTATTATGGTAGTATTCCATGGTCATATAGAGAGCGGGCCTGGGGCTCCTTGAACGCGGGAAACCCAGGATATGTCGTTACCCACGGACATCGATCCTTCTTTCCATAGATTCATTTTTACACCTGCTAAATAAATTCCTAGCGAGAAAAGTGAAGTACTGTTAGCGATGGACATCACACACTCGGAAGAAGACTTATTTTCAAATTATTTGATTCTCGGTTTGCAGATAAATATAGTTTCTACCAAGATAATCGATCCAGAGGCGAATTACTGAAACAATACGATTTTGTGTTTTTCTCCAAACTATAATTTGTATATAGGAGCAGCCAACAAAAAGTATGCAAATTTTAAATATGAAATGTTAATGTGCCTTTTCTTTCAGATATTATTCGTTTCTGTCATGATTAGTTATTCCAGTAAATGGGATCTCAAAACGATAAATTTTAATACGTATTCAAATCCGAGTTGAAATTATGAGTAAATTTTTATCTTTGTATTTGTAAATATAGAATCTCCAACACGTTTTCTGATAGATTTGGGTTGCCATGTGTGTCACAATAGAGGGGAGTTATAGACTAAAGACGATATCACGAGCCAATAACTTCGACGTTTCTATAGTAATTGAGTGAGAGTATAGTGATTTATTTATTTATAAATTAAGAAAAAAAGCGACATCATGAGCCATTTAATAAATAATCGAGTATAGAGACATATCCTGGTAAACTAGGATAAAAGCCATAAGGTAGTATTTGCATTTAACTGCAAAATGAAACTTGCGAGAACTTATTAGGATTTTGATATTAATTAAACATCGATAAGAGACATTACGACCGCATTGCGTTCTTACAAAATAATCCTTTCAGTTCATTAAAAACGGATAATTCTAACCTTTTATCTACGTAGAGATACCAATAGGTTATTATCTATTTACGTACGATCGAGATCAGTAAGAGTATTTTAGTTTACATATCTATTTAGAACTTATATTAAATGGTTTATTAATTTTGGTTAGATTCAAAAAATGTTAGTTGTTAGCTTCGGTTCGGTGAGCCAAGGCTCAACCACATTATACACGGTTAGGTCAGGTTTATTACAGAGTGAAAGGGAAAAATTGAGTATAAGAGACTCCTCCAAAGTTTTTTCAAAAACTGCGAGACCCTGTATTACAGTATAAATTATGTAGTATACATGTAGTACATACTAGACAAAGACTCAAGACCAATGTTAATGTTTTTTAATTATTCAAAGAATTTCATAGGCAGATTTTTTAAGTTTATCATCTGTAAACATAGTGTCATAGGTCTCTTGATATTTGTATCATTGACAATGATTCGGAATTTCCGCCACAGATGTGCCTGTTTTTAATACCAGGGACGCTGCTGCATGGGCATGCTCTGCGGAACGCATCTTTTTACGGGCTGTCATCGGTGTCGATCGCAAAAGGACACCGCTTGGGTTTTGTCGTGTAAATAGTCCGGAAATTGACGCAGGATTTGCATAGTTATTGATATTATGTGTACAAATGTGTAAAATGTCTCGCAGCAAGTAAGCTTCCGTGTTGTGTGGATGGTTCCAGCGTTTATTGCGTATAGCCAGAGAAATCGCACATGTTTTAAATGGCCGCCATCGTCGGTGAGTAAAAGGTTAAAATAATCACGGAAATAGTGTTTCAAACGACAATATTGTGATTTTATTTAATAATTGAGTGAATTTGTAAAAGTTTTCCAACGATTAACAGCGAAATTGTACTATAAGATCGAGATCCATGTACAATCGTTCAATAAATAAAGTTGTTTATCATAATTAATAAAAGGCGCCGTCAACCAGTGAATTTGTAAAAGTTTTCCAACGGTTAACAACGAATTTGTACTATAAGATCGATGTCCATGTACAATCGTTCAATAAATAAAGTTGTTTATCATAATTAATAAAAGGCGCCGTCAACCAGTGAATTTGTGAAAGTTTTCCAACGGTTAACAACGAATTTGTACTATAAGATCGAGGTCCATGTACAATCGTTCAATAAATAAAGTTGTTTATCATAATTAATAAAAGGCGCCGTCAACCAGTGAATTTGTAAAAGTTTTCTAACGGTTAACAATGAATTTGTACTATAAGATCGATGTCCATGTACAATCGTTCAATAAATAAAGTTGTTTATCATAATTAATAAAAGGCGCCGTCAACCAGTAAATTTGTAAAAGTTTTCCAACAATTAACAACGAATTTGTACTATAATATCGATATCATTGTACAATCGTACAATTAATACAGCTGTTCCTGATGAGTCTTCCGAACACCAGCCGGCCAACGCCGACCTTGGCTAAGGGCGGCCCTCTCCAAGTCAAGTAGGAGAAAATAAATCATTGTTTCTCGTGTTATCACCCCTTTTTATGTGCAAAGTCAAAGAGTGGCCATCCCCCCAAATCAGATGAAAAGTTTAATCTCTGTGAACTTCACATCTAACTCCCTCTAGTGTCCTGCATTCTGTCTTAATCTGTACATTGATTGAAGTAAAACAATTGTTAAGAATTTAATTCTTAATTAATTTTAAGCAGATTAACAATAGGTTACTAAATTTTTAAAGCGGTTGCAACCCACTAGGATTTTAAGTACTGATGAGAATATGCAGTGTCATTTTTCTTGTATTTACAACTGTTGAAGAGAAAATGTAGTGTCATTTTTCTTGTATTTACAACTGTACCATTTACAAAAAAAACTTGTTCTAATATAATATTGTACTCAACATTTTTCTTTCATTTACTTCCCGATACCCACAAAACACACTCCAGAGAACCAGAACTACCCTGAAGATTGACCAATGTTCCCAACTGAGCTGGTCCAGGAATATCCTTCCCGCCATTGGCAAGGGAATTTAAATATGAAATCTGAGAGATACCAAAAAGAATTTATAATTTTTTATTTATATACTACAATAGATAATGAATGAATGAAATTGGACTAATGTTGTATTGCATTTAAATATCTCAAATTTATTTTATAACTTTTAATCATCATCATCATTTTCGTGTCTTCAACCCCTGGTAGGTCTTGAATTCCTGAATAATTTTTCAACTATTGAACCCATTTTTTTCCAGTACTGGATTTTGTCAGGATACATCGCAGAAAACATTGCCGCCTAGCCATAGTTTTGGCGGTTATGCTCTTGAGCTCCATAGCTAGGAGGTGGGATACGTATTTATACTTGTGTACGGCCGTTTGGAATTTGTCCATCGGAGGCCGGTTGTTTGCCAGAGTTCGAAAATGTCGATGCACGCGCACGAGGCATCCGCCACAATCGTGATTCTTTGGTCACTCGGTTCTATTGGTGATCACTCAAAACGCTGTAATAAGTCCCATATGACACGCATATCATAGGTTCGCCATCACTGTTATAGATCATATTAAATATGTAAATACTATTTTCGTACTAAGCTTTCGTATTGAACATAAATTAATTGATTATAAATTAACGATATTCGTTCCTGGAAAACAGCTGCATTCTGAAATATTATGAAGTAATTTCATTGAATGGAAAACAGCTAGTTTTCATTGAAAATCAATCGCAACTTTTAGAAGAAAAATGCAATCAGGTGACCCGATTAGAAAATATTCACCCCTCCTACATCGAGGGAAGGGAGAAGCCTTAGATCTGGAGTACTTTTCTTGGCACAGCATCAGAAATGATAATCGAGGGTGCATTATGTAGATGATTACTGGAAGACATTACGAGGCGGGAGGTAAATCGGTAGAAATGGTGAAAACCTGCTGATATTCAAATATGCAAATTAATAATTCTGTATGTAACAATATCTGTCATTAACTATACCTGATAGATGCTACAGGTCGACTTTTGGTCATGCCATTCTAAGCATGTGTTGTGTAACAATAGACATATTGATGTACGTTAGCGATATCTATGCGAGAAAGAGATAAAGTTATATTCGTCGCTTCACGCTAGATAGTAATGCAACAACTCACGACTTCGGGAAGCATAGTTTTTACAGAATATTTTGAGTATGTTTATTTACGGAATGTATCGTTCACCATTTCCACCCATGATAGACTACCACTTGAGTGATCACTTAAGCCAGCCGTAGGATAAGTCGTAAGCCCTTTAAACACCCAAACAAGATTTCCATACATACTTTCCCATATAAAGACACAGCTTCTCTCTCTATAAGACATATATAATATATCTTGATTAATGATATCCCCCTGGGGATAAAATCCAGTTTTGTGTTGATGAAAAATTTGGACATCCTCAGAATATTCTAAAATATCTCTCCAAAAGGAGATTAACTCTTTTGATTGGAAGAGAACCAACATTTTAACCAACATTTTTTTTCACCTACTAGTTTCAGGTTATGTAGGGCAACGAAGTTATTAATATAATTAAGATGTGATTAGTAGTATTTTATTTCCTTTCCATAAATAATTAAACTTTAAATAAATCTTTTTATTATTATAGTGCAATATTAAAAAAATATACTAGATTCGTCATGGGCCAAATGTTCAGTGCAATGAGTAAAAAACGACCTGTAACGAAACCATCGCTACCAGATGCTAACCCAAGCATTCTAGGATTTCGCGATAATTTTATTTGTAAGTTATAATAAAATTAATAGTTTTTCACAAATTGCTAAATATGACATTTTCAATTAGTAGAATTGATGAGAAGAAGTGTGTATCAATTTTATAAATGATTTGAGTAAATTTTAGATTTTTTTTTTCGTTTTTTCTTATTAATGTACAATTAAAAATTATTTAATATAAAGCTAAAATTCAAACAAAAGTTTCGTCACTTTTAACAGATTATAATCTGTAAGCACCTTGTAATAATGGATAATTTATAAAGAGCCATTTTCGTAAAAATTTCACCCATGGTCCGCTCTATATCACTGTTTTTTCTTACCCTGGTGTATAAAATCAAAAAGAGTTTGGAAATGACTTTAATTATTTCATTTAATTTTACTTAAAAATATTGTTGTTTTCTGAACAGGTTTGAATAATCTCAATTTATCATAAACTTTTGATTTTGAAACCCTTTATGCAAAATGCATCGTAATTATATAATAATGTCGGTTTTAACATTATAGACATTAAATGCAAAAAAGTACAGAATGTGTACAAATATTTATTATTTTTTAATATGTGTGAAGACCTGCGTTTCTAAACAACATAAAAACACTCGTAATTTTTATTAAACAAGCTGTAAGACTTATGTATGTATATTCGACCATAGGTATCTGCAACCAAATATAATATGAAATAAAATAGAATAAAACATGAAAAAATTTATGAAGATATATAAAAAAACAGGTTTTTAAGGAAACAATTTAAGGTCAGAAAGTCTTCAGTGAGCCTTCAACAATGGAACCCTTTTTATCAAAAAAAATCAAAAAAGGACAGATGAATCGTCCTAGAGAGGGAACAATTTAATTCTTAAGTGCACATTCAGCATTGAATGAACTCTTCAAATCGATTCACAAAAATAGCTACCGAGTGAGCAATGTTGTTGGTATATCAATATTATTTTTATTAATATTTTTTTTATTAATTTTAATCATTCATTTTGACAGCTGACATCGGATTTGTGCTGATTTTGGTTTGACATTTCACCAAAATGTGGAAAATTTATTTTGAAAATCATGGTATTGTTATCATATTTAAACCCTAATTGCATAAAATTATCTTTCCAATAAATTCAATACCATGTCCATTACTACGATTTTTCTGTGTTTTATTTCATTCTAGTTTTTCTTACCTCTAAAAAACATTAAAAACCCTTTATATTACCTGTATCTCTTGCCACTTGCAAAATTTAACAAAAAATTCATACTGGAATATTTAGGTACAAAAACCGCCAAAAACCTAAATTTCACAAAACAAAAACTATACGAAGCCCAACTATTTATCTACATATGGGTAGAATACCTTCTGCTACTAATGGTAATGAATTGAACAAATGTGCAGACAAACTTAGATAAATGTACCTACACGATATTATTATTCTACTCTTAGCATATTCTTTGTCTTTATAATATATCCTTATAATATATATAAATAAATGCTTAAATTTTTCAATTTTCATTTGTCCATATTTTATCCATAGAGTACCTACTCTGTATTAACGGACAATATTGAATTTTTAATAAGTAATAAGTACACCAGTTGCTGTGCCACCCAATCTTCAACTACACAATACAAAACCTCTTTCGAAGGCTACAATTGTCCAACCGGGTACGGAAACTTATGTAAATGTGAATATCGAGTGATCTAGTGGATTATTTTAATTTTTAAGATATATTATAGAAGTCTAATATATCTTAAAATCTTACATTAATTATTAATAAGTACGAAGTTATTTGTAATGGAAACGTATCTGGAAGTCTTTATAAGGTGGTCAAAAGCTTTCGACCTTGTATTAGGTGGCTTAAGTGATCACTCTATACAATGTAACGATCACCGAATAAACTGCAAAAACATCCACACATTATTAAATTTCTGAATGTTGTATATAAGTTCTAAATCAGTTTTCTTTATCATGTAGAACGTATGAACGAACAAATGATGGTTATGAAAATATACGGGGCGAGTGTCGAAGGCAACAGGAATAGAAGTCCGCGAAAGACCTGGTATGATCAGATACTACAAGTATTGGAAGTCTTGTTAAAAGCCCCAACAACCGTAGAGCTTGCATGAGAAGATATATGAATGTAGCCGAAGCAAAGTCGTGTGCCAAGATGGAAGAATATGCCATTATATCCTCTCTGTCTACCCCAGTGGGGAAACGTGTGGAGGTCAGTTAGTTAGTTTTAGCAATAAGCTCTGCAGAGGCGGAACGAGAATTTTCGTTAATGAATACTACTTATTTCGCCGCTGCTAATGATACTTCTATATTTTTAAATTGGAATACTACCTAAGCAATATTTTTTTAACATACCATATATGATAGTCTTCCAAATGATTTAACATATATACTAGAATACGCCAGAAAATTCCGATTTTCAATTTTGAACATCTTTTATAGATATTTTTTAACAATTTTTTATTTATTTAATTATACTTCACGTTGAGAGCAGCAATAAAGTTTCGTTGTGTAAATCGAATGTGGCACTGAATTATAACTTCAAACGATGTATATGACATTTTGAAAAGCGAGAAGATTGAACCATTTGATATAGATGTTTACCGCAACTCTCAGTAAACCGAGTATACACACCTCGGTCTAACAATCAGAGGATTCTGTGTTTATTAATTAATACACAAAATTAAGCAGTGAGCTGCACTTTTAGACACAAGATGTTTAAGATATAAAATATAGAATTAGAAAGACGATGGCCATATTAAGATTTCTTATGATTATGATTATTTATGACAGTTATCGTACGTATACCTCTACCATATTATACCAACACTACCCTAACACGAGAACTAACAAATCTCAGCATCCTAATGTCGTCAGCATGATAGAGATGTGACTTGATATTATAGGATATGTCGCTTTGTCTACATCTAGCGTCAAGCGAGAGGTCATTGATGACGTAAGGGAGAATCCCATTGTAACGATATTGGCCTATTCAAATAGACATTGCTGAAAAATTATACGAAAATATCTATCTGCTAAAGTTTATAATAAAGAGAAGCTTCACAAACCGTTAAATACTCTATAATTAAATATTTGCCGGATAAGTAGATGCGGACGAGCTTTATTATTTCTGCACGCGGGCGTGTAAAGCAGGCTTTATGTTATTTTGTTTAACGAGATGTCCAATCACAGACGCGGGCGTTAGCACCGAATCTGACCAATGAAACGCGTCCTTAGAGTTAGACTTTGACTTTTACACGCGAGTTGGAATCAAAGATGGCGCGAGATAGGGACTAATTTTAGGCGTTACAAATTAGAAAGCGGGACTTGAGTTTTCAGCTTGAAGGTCGGCGGAGGCTTTGTCGAGGAGAGTCAGTAAGGAAGATAATTTGGCTGGATCGAGGAAAAAGCCAGAGGTTGATAATAATTCAAAGAGAATTGGAACAGTGAACAGCTAAGCATTTTCAATATTATTTATTTCTATTGCCTTTTTCGTGTATTCAATTTAGAACTTTCTGGATCGTAACAATTATTGATACATGTTGTGGATTGTTTTGTTACGTATTTTGGGCCTAGGGATAATTATTACTATACGCGCTTCGGATTTAATGTACAAGAAATCGTACTGTTGCTACGGTGATAATTCCAGCGGGGGAATTATTGCATAACGCTGATGAAATATGTAATTCTGTCGCTGTTCATATGAAAAATCATTTAAATTTGATATTCATATATTACCAAAGATATAAAGGCTTTAAAATGGAATACTTTACTGACGAAGGGTGTTTCGTGTTTGTTCGTGGGTTTTAAAATTCAGTATAATTATGTATATTCAATGTCGCGAGGTTCGGAATGTGCGAGAGGTTCTTCAGGGCGGATGTATTCTTATGCTAAAGAATGCTTTGTTATCTATACTGGCGATTGAATACACGGATTTCTATATGATTTGTATTGTTTGGAAATAATTGGGATCGGAGTATTTATGGGGTTTTGATATCACGATTGTCAGTGTGATATAAATTCAAATCGTACGAGGAATTTCCTACAAACAATATATTTTAAAAATGTTTCTGGATTTTATATTTATTTTATTAAAACATGAATGTGTGGTTTATTTGAACTCGTTACATGTTTGTATTGCGTATCATTAGGCAATCGTTGAAAACACGATTTGTTCCTATCAAGTTCTTATAAAGACGTGTTTCGAATTGTATATATATTCCGTAATCGCGATAGTTTTCATATGACATTGTTTTTATTCATTCAATATTAGATATTTGAAATGTTTTCTACAACATTTTCCATTATTGTGGGTCGGTTGCGGTTAGATCAGATCAATCTTCGGTCTTCTGTAGCCGTGATAGTTTTCATATGACATTGTTTTTATTCATTCAATATTAGATATTTGAAATGTTTACTAGAACATTATTCACTATTGTGGGCAGTTCGCGGTGTGTTCAGGGGTGGTTAACCTTCGGTCTTCTGTAGCCGTGATAGTTTTCATATGACATTGTTTTTATTCATTCAATATTAGATATTTGAAATGTTTTCTAGAACATTATTCACTATTGTGGGCAGTTCGCGGTGCGTTCAGGGGTGTTAACCTTCGGTCTTCCGTAGCCGTGATAGTTTTCATATGACATTGTTTTATTCATTCAATATTAGATATTTGAAATGTTTTCTAGAACATTATTCACTATTGTGGGCAGTTCGCGGTGCGTTCAGGGGTGGTTAACCTTCGGTCTTCCGTAGCCGTGATAGTTTTCATATGACATTGTTTTATTCATTCAATATTAGATATTTGAAATGTTTTCTACAACATTTTCCATTATTGTGGGCAGTTTGCGGTTTGTTCAGGGGTAGTTAACCTTCGGTCTTCCGTGATCACGTTATTTACTTATATGACAGATGTTTTGCTTTGTTCGTTTAATATAAGTAATATCGTATTTTTATGAGTTACAGTAATTATTTATCTATATGATTTTATTATTGAGAGTGATGCAACGAATACTACTTTCATGAATACGAATATCAGGCCTACTATTCGGTGAATACGAATGCGAATAATTCCACCAAGGTGGGGGGA
>JADDOH010014465.1:36474-68170 GCA_016648135.1 Agrypnia vestita | reverse complement strand
GCCATAATTGCATTTAGTGCACCATTAATTTTGTTTCCCGCAGTTACTCTCCTTTCGATATCATTCTCAGCCTTGCCGTCTCTACTAAACATACTTCCCAAATACACAAACTCGTTCACTTGTTCTAAGCATTCGTTGTTTATAATTACATCACACTTAGTCACTCTTTCGTCTCTCTCGAATACCATCACTTTCGATTTGCTGACATTCATCAAAAGTTCACTCTGCATGCATACATCGGACATCCTGGATACCAAGCACTGCAGATCAGCTTCACTGTTAGCCACTAATACTGCATCGTCTGCGTATAGCAGACAGGATATGGTGAGTCCGTCCATTTTCGCTCCAACTTCTAGATCCTTCAGTTCTTTCATACAATTATCCATATACAGGTTGAAAAGCCATGGTGACATTACGCATCCCTGAATACATAAAAACTGGTCTAAAAAGAAGTTCAAAATTGTAATAATTTTCAGGCTTGTTATAGTGTAATGTTAATAATTCGGGAGAATGTCATGTACATATAAAGAAGAATATTGTTTTAAAAACTCCAATCATAAATGTAGATATTTCATTACCAACAGCGACATCTCATGGTGGGTATAGCTATATGGAAATGATATATTTCAGCCACAGGTGACGGTACTTAAAATACAATTCACATATGAAAAAAGGTGTGTAGATTAAAGATATGTATTAAAACTTCAAAACTTAGTATATTTCGTAATCCATAATAGGTAAGTGGTGAACATTACGTTATGTAAAGTGATAATCTAAGTCAGCCGTACGATAGGTTGTAAGCCCTATGAACATCCAAAAAGACTTTTTACCTACTTTCCCATATTTGAAAAATAGCTTCGTCTCTATTTATTATATATCTTTCTGAATAATTATACAATGTCAACTTATTCATAAATCATACTTAGCGTATGTATTTCACAATAGCTGGTTTAAAAAACTACACGTAATATGCAAGTCATTTTATGGATGTATTACAGAGAAGTTATTTGTTTGGAAAAGAAAGTATGGAAGTCTTTGGGCGCTTACAGGGCTAACGACCTGTCATATGACTGGCTTGAATAATCACTTAACACAATACACGGTGTAACGCTGGTAATGAGATTTTTTTTCACTTCGTTTTTGTGAGACATCTATTATATATGTCGATTAAATAATTATATGATCTCTAAAAATCCAATAATTACATGATCTTTAAAAATCCAATACTTATATGATCTTTAAAAAATTGAATATATTCAAAAATATTATTCGTAAGTTATGTTTGGAAGGTAAAAAATTCTAAATACTTTATTTTGTAATAAACACTAATTTATCACTGAAAATAGATTTAAATAATTAGCTTAAGATATATTGATGTGAAGGAATTGGTCGCTCAGGCGCATTTTGGTATATCTATGCACGTAGAATGAAGAATTAACAGTTTAGGAGCGAATGAAGAGCTGTTTGCAGTAAAGTTAATAGAATTAAAATAGGGTCGTTGAGAGGTTTTTTAATATGTATGTGATACGAACAGGGAGAAAATATACAGAGTCAACAGGAACATAGGGTATCCGCGAATGACCTTGTTTGATCAGATTAGCCAAATATTTGATGTGATTTCAACAACCGAAGATCATTTAAATGGATGAAATAGAAGCGGTGTGCTAGGAAAGAGTTTTGCGTTTTATCCTCTCAGTTAATACTTGCGGTTAGATATATTACGGTAGCAGTTTTCGTATATTTCGTTTCAGGTTATAAAACTTCTATTTATAAAGTAAGTAGGTACTAATATCACTTTTGTAAAAAAATTCTCGTGAATACCAATTTCATATGGATGTAGACATTGAGAACACAATGTAATAAAAACATGTTATTTGATTTTTTTTATTCATTCCTAATATGCTTCCTCATTCTCATTTAGTTTCCGTAGATATAACCGAATATAGATAGTTTCTTTAATATTTCTTCCTATCAAATAAAGTATTTAATGTGAATATTTCTACAAAGTATAATTATTTTTATGTTCATTACATACTCAGAGGAGGCTGAAATGTGTACACATTTTAACTGTTGTTATCTCTGGACTTTTTATTTCTTTATTTTTGTGGAATTATTGCAACATCTGTAATATATGTGCAATATATAGTTACTAATATGTTGCATGAATACTAGAGTCATCATGTGACAGATAAACCTTCAAATAAAATGGCGAGGAGTGTACGACCATTTGAAAGTTTTAATTCAATTTTGAGTGCTCTTGAAATATGTCAACAACGAAAATTGGAACATTATGGCCATTCAACTTGAGTTTCCACGCTCTCTTCGTTGATTACCACTCGACTTTTATTTACATATAAGGGACTCAAAAAATTGTTTGTCGAAGAAAATCCTCAACACTGACGGTGATTTAAGTTTAAATTGAAATAGCCTGCGCATCTATCTCACTGAACACTTAGGCTAACATCGGTCAAGCAGTAGTTCGCTGTTATCAAAAGCGTATGTGTTCGAAGAAATCACATGGTATACGTATGCTGCCAGAAGGATGGGAAAAAGTAATGGCTAGTGATGGACAACACTTTGAATGATCAACTTGTAACCATTTTTTTTAATTTTACAAGAAAATCCCTCAAAATTAATGCACGGTCCGGTTAAAACTTCCTCTCTTTGGTACACTACGAATTTATAATGAACAACTTAGAAACGTAGAAATCCGTCAAAATACTTATCAGCTACATCAAACTTTACTTTCTTTACTTCTACACTCTACATAAAACGCTTTCCCAATGTTGACTCCCCTTTCTCCTCAAATTGGTTGAAAATAAATTGTAATTATATCTTTCAGAACAGTGCTGGATTTATGTCACAGAGACATTATTAATCAATTAGTGTATATTATAGATATCTCACAGAGACGAAACTGTATTAATTATGGGAAAGTAGGTATAGAAGTCATTTGGGTGTAACAGGACTTATGACCTGTCTTTTTATGGTTGGCTTAAGTGATCACTTTACACAATTGTAACATTCGCCATTTCCACCCATGATAGAATATACCATGCTTATTCATTTTTTTGGAAGTTGTATATATGTTCAAATTGCGTGAAGCTTTCATATATGAGTTGTAAGCGCCTTTTCCATGCGGCCTGTACAAAGCCATTTTCATTCCCCTAAATCCCCACAGATGTCGCTAATGAGAAAATCTACAATTGATTTACGGAATTTTGGGAGCAATATACTTTATTGTGTGTAATGAAATTCATCCGAATACTTGCATTACACTAGGATACGCCAGGAAATAAAGACTGCTCAGCTGTTAAATAAAGTAGTGAGAAAAAACTCAATATGTATGTAGTGCAAAGTTCAATTAAGTGAAATTTAAAAATATATAAAGAAGTTTTGCCTGCCTTAGTAAGTTGTACGTCACCACTAAGTGCAGCATATATTTAAAGGGAATAAAACATGTGACTTGGGCGAGATAATAATTTATGCACTTTCCCCACAGACCCACCGGTGGTAAGCCTCAGACTGGGCAGCACCCTGTCAGCCGAGGACATAAAGGAAGGGGATGACGTGTACTTTGAGTGTCACGTGCACTCTAATCCTCCCTGGAGGAAGTTGCACTGGATGCATAACGTGAGTATTCTTTATTTGCAACTTATTCAATACTTACTCGTATATACATACATGTTTATAATCATTGATTCCTAAGAACTATTTATGCATATGTCTTTTCTGCACTTTTACTAAAAAATCAATGACAATTTTTCAATAATAATTGTTGTTGCAGTTAATGTGTTGTTTTCTTTATCTTTAAGTTTTAATCATATATATTGTCACTCTATAGAAAAACTTAAACATCCAAAATAAATAAAAACCCACTTAAATATACTAAAATAATCTACGATTATCTACAACATTCAGGAGACGTCTGAAAAAAATGTTCCCGACGATTCGGAAAACCAACGTGATGCGTATAAAAAGTAAGTGCAGGCCGCGGCGCCTCAATATTTTTTGACAATTCTATCATTGCGATATTATATAGCGGCGATCAGTGGAGAAAAAATCATTACCATTGTGCGTTGTACACCAAGCGATAGATAATTCAGCGAATAGTGCGATAATTAAACAGAAATTTCTCTCAAGTGTTACCCAGTGATAATAAAGAGTTTATAGACGAGTGATAAATTGTAAAATAGTGTGAATTCGAGAGTAGGGTTAAATTCAATTCGTGTTAAGTGACTTTGTCAATTTATTAAAATAATCCAATCACTAATAAATAAATCATTAATTAATTTCCAGTGTTTCATTTGTCTCCCAAAGTCACGTCCCGTGACAATATTCAAAAATATATATTTTGTAATTAATTAATTAAAATTATAAAGTACATTTTTCCTCAACTGATACAACCTTTTTTCGCCTTTATAATTTTTAAACGATTTTAATAACAATCGAATTAAATGTCATTCGTTATCTTCGCTCTCCAACACCATTATTTTCGATTTGCATTCATCAGAAGTTCACTCGTCATCACGAAGCACACATCGCACATTCTAGTCACCATCAACTGCAGATCAGCATGGTTATTAGCTTCCAACTCTTCGAATACATGATTTGCACGCATTAGGCTGGATTCGATCAAAATGACCATTTACCCTCATAAATCTAGTTCTACTTTTCCAGTTCTTTCATAAATTATACATATGCAAAACTTTGTTGAAAATCCTAGGAGATTTTACAAAGTTCTGTTTTACAATTATTTTAAATTATTAAACCATAATATAAATGACCATGATCTACACTGATTTTCTATACGTATTACACGGTATTTCATAAGATAGATTTTTTAATTTGCATATTTTCCTGAATTTTCCATTATGGAAGAAAATTATATGTATATATATATATATATATAATTTTCTTCCATAATGGTTAAATTCTTTTTTATTTTGTTAATTTTTATGATTCATTCTGATGTCGTTATTTTTTAAAAGCGGTTCTTGGAGATACAAAATTTACCGAAGAAACATAAACGGGGTTTCACGACTTTAATAGTAGTTATTTTAGAAAGTATCGGGGGCTAACCATAAGTTAATTTGATTTATGAAAGCCTTTTCTAATATTGGTGCTCCAACAATTATTATTACTGTGGGAAACTCTTTTATCTCTTTAAACTTTTTGATAACTCTACGAAAAAAAACTTTTTATTAAAAGGCCTATCATAATATCAACTTAGACTTTTATTTAAAGTTGTTGAAACCACTTAATAAGTTTACTCTGCCTCGAAAGTTGTATTCCAAGAAATCGTGAAGCTATTTCCGTGTTATTAAAGTTTCGAATCTTTTTTTTTTTGGTGAAATACATTCAAATGTAGTTCAAAACATTTTGCAAAGAAGTGAAATATATTCAGATTATTGATAGTCAAATATGACACTATTTTATTTTTAATAATAAAGTATTTCTATGAACACTTTAGCGCAATATGTACCTGAATAAATTCGATTTTACAATGTAAATTAAATATCGACTGGATGATTTGCAGCCTAGTCGAAGAAATCGGAGAATAATGATGTTTAATTTGGCACAAATACTAAAATCAAAGAACATAAACATTAATTTAGACAGTGAGACGATAGAAGGATGATACAATCTGAATATTTATATCAATTTACCTCAACACAATTATTCTGTTTGTTTCGTGGAGCGTTCGATGATATATAATATTCGATTCGTCAAAATCATAACGTATAATTTGACTAAATAACATATAATTTGGCAAAATAACAATATTCAGTGTCACAACATACTTAAACCTTACTGAAAAATAAATGGCGTGTTGCGGCATCGCGTTGTCGGGCAGATAATAAAAGTATGTTCTCCATGACCTGTAATTGGCCATCTATATTATATCAATGTTTTCTATGCTTCTTTGTTGTGCTGTTGGTCTTCCATGAATATTAAATAAATAAATAAATAAATAGTGAATAAAATTGTATGGAGTTGAACTAAACCTCTTCGTTAGGCCCGGGGGCTGGAGGAAGTATGTCCTCCTCGGAAATATTTTTGACACGTTTATAATCCAGTTAAATTATGTATTCTTGCATTTTATACTCCCTTATTAAACAAAACAATTTTTTTACAACAGTAGTTTTTTTTTTTAATTTTCAATATTTCATTCCAAACCGATCTCTTATGTACAAATGCCTTTTTATAATAAAGCGCAACCTTCTTAGTAAGACATTATTAAAGTTACAAAATTGAAAAGCTAGTAGTAATTGTTTACAAGTCGTGGAACCAAACATGGAACCAAACGTGGAACCAAAACGTGAACCAGGAAATATTGGTTATGTAGGTATATTAGGTCCTTACATATGAAATTGGCGTTTAGTATGGGAGGAACATAAAGCCGATTTTTTTTTATTATAATATATTTATTTAATCAAAGTATGTACCATTGCTATCTATGCACTTTTGCCATCTCATAGGTAGTTCATCGATCCCTTTACTAAAAAAACCATTCGGACGGGAATCAATAAAATCTTTGAAGGCGGTTTGGACTGCCCCATCGGAGTTGAATTTTTTCCTTTGCAAGAAGTTATCCAAATTTCGAAAAAAATGGTAATCTGTTGGGGCAAGGTCCGGAGAATATCTGGCCAGATTTAAGAAAGCTGTAGTGAACGACACCAGCACTAGTCCACCAAACGCTCACAAGTAACTTTTTTGGAGTCAATTTTCGCTTGGGGCATGGTTTGGCTGGTTCGGCAGGGTTCAGCCATTGTGATGAGCGCTTCCGATTATCGTACAGGATCCACTTTTCATCACAGGTAATGATTCGATTTAAAATCCCTTCATTATTGTGCCGGTTGAGTAATGCAACGCAGCAGTCAACGCGCGTTTGTTGATTTGCTTCACTCAATTCGTGAAGTACCCACCTTTCAAGCTTTTTCACCTTACCAATTTGCTTCAAGTGGATTAAAACAGTTTTATCACTAACACCGCAGCCTGCAGCTAACTCGGATGTGGTTTGCGATGGATCCGCTTCCACAATAGCCTTCAATTCTTCATTATCAACTTTGGTCTCCGGCCGTCCACGGGGCTTGTTCTGCAGGTCGAAATTTCCAGAACGAAAACGTTGGAACCAAAAACGCACTGTGTTTTCTTTTGCGGCACCGTCGCCATACACATCATTAATCCTTCGAGCCGTTTCTGCAGCACTGGTGCCACGGTGGAACTCGTACTCGTAAATAACGCGATATTTCAAGTTTTTCATTTTGTAAACTGAGTGACGCAAAGAAAAAAACAGTTTAGGAAAAAACAAATGAATTATAATTTTCAAAACACAAATACATGAGTAAATAGCTGTATAAATTTGGATTTGGAATTCCTAACCAAAGAGAAGATATTTGAGATCAAATTTGCCAGTACGGCAAAACGCCAATTTCATATGTAAGGACCTAATATTTTGGTTGTCTGTGACTTTCTCCACTCGGTCTCTTCGTAACTGAAGATTGTGACCCCCCGATTGCTGCCCACCGATGTTGTCGAATATTTTCTTCCACCGTTATCTGTTACCTGTTAGCCAGTAACATCTTTGATCCAACCAGTCCACCTCTTTCTTTGTGACATTCCTATTTTCAAGTAACTTAACAAATTAAATAAATCATATATATTTATTTTTTTCAATTGATTGAGCAACATTGTAGATTGATATTTTAAAAATATTGATTATTTTATTTGTATATATCTACTTTTATATGAGTAATTCCCCCAACATGTTTCAGAAATTACCATTCCACCATCAGCAGTGATGTACAAGATACCCTACACAAAGTATCTGGAATACAAAATGCAAGAAACTTTAAAATCAAGTATTTCAGATACCAGATACAAATAACTTTGGTATGGTATCTGAAATACTAGATACAAAATATGTATCTTCCAAATATTTTTTAAAGATAAATTTTTTGTAAGAAAACACATTTTATTGAATGTAAGTTAATTTTTTTACGTGAATTATTTACGAATAAATCACTTTGATCGCACAAATGTGACAAGATATAAAATATAATATTTTTAAGGTTTTAATTGAGACCAGAAAAACCAGTTTTTCAAAAATTTTGTCGCTCATTTTTCTTCTACGAGGTCTCATTATAGGTACATCGTTGAAAAAAAGTATCTTAGCAATCTTAGTATTTACAAAATTCTAACATACCAAAAGAATGTATCTTAGCACAAGATACAATATGAATATTCAAAAAATTATTTCAAAAGAATCACATCTCTGATCTTCAGGGTGTTGTATAACTAGTTATACAAATCCCTTAAGATGGAGTGGTAATTTCTGAAACATGTTGGTGAAATTACTCATACAAAAGTAGGTATATACAAATGAAATAATCAATATTTTTTATTATATTTATTACTACATTATCTAAGCAAAACAATAAAGCATTTCAATAATTCAATGCTATGAAAATATAACTTATTTAAACTTGTGAAATGCATGCTGAATTTTTATGCTGTCGATACGGATGCCCTGGCTACAAGACTTGGAGCCACATATTAATTTAAATTAAGCGTTCTACGACCAGCCATATCTTAAATTATATTAATCAAGTACATTACTGAATAAGATTTTATCTATCAAGAATGATACTCGTCTGCTTACCTTGACAAAGCGAGGATATTTGTAGCACACATACACAGTTTTCTTGAGCGTTTTATGTATTTCATACTTAGCCGTTCAAGGTCTAGAATATGTCTGTACACGTTGTATATTTTTAATATTCGAAGTAAGTAATTATTTTGTGCATAAAGTGACTTTAATAAATTGATAAAATATAACGCCGTTCCACAATTGATTTGTAATGAATAATACAAATCAACCGACATGTGTAATTCAAATATGTCATATATTTTCACGATATGTATTTTCTTGAAAATTTTAACAATAAACATGCATGTATATTTAGATGCATTTGAATAATAAAAGTGCAAATTAAAATTCTTATTAAGGTATTTATTCAGACGATAATAAATTTGTATTTATAGTACTGGCAACAAAACCGCAATCTTCATAAGCACCCGCCCCCTGGCAACATATGCGAAGCGGTTTATCGGATGTTGCCGGATCGAGCTACGGCTAAATTTACTTGGCAATATAAAAGCGCTTGATTTTATTATTACAGACAAAGTGTGTACATTTTTTGAATTAGATTTTTTTAAAGAGTTCGGTATTACTGTATCATGTGGAAAAATGCCGGTTTTGAGAATCTGAATATAATATTCCACAATTTGCAATATTTGAGAGGTTATCGTGGGTTAGGTAAGTTATTGGTTAGGTAAGTTTAGGGTAGGTTATTGTGCTGCTCAATATCAGATATAAATATATCAGAGGTGAGTGATATCGTATATATAATTTACTGTACCAAAAATGAAAACAAAACTCGGCATAATAAAATAAAGGCATGCCCGTTGCTCGTATCTTCACATATTTTTATGCAGTGTCTTGGAAAGTAATAAGATGTCCAAAACATCGTGGCAACATATTGGCCCTAAGGATTCCGAACTATTATTAAAAATATTCAACAAATTCAATCAATTTACTTTTATAAATAAAATTAGGTTATTATTATATTCTTATCTATTTTAAGATGCTTTAAACAAACTTATCCTCATATCATTTTTATTTATAATAATATATAATAAACGCTAAAAATAAGTGGAAAAACCTAATAGGGTGGATAAGGCACAAAAAATAAATTATTTTATTTGTAATTGTAGATTACTTTTATACTTACACATATAATAAATTAAATATAAAGATTAAACAAGACTTAATTAAACTACACCCAACACAGATAATTTTTTGGCAAAACTTTATTTTCGAGAGATGAAGTTCCTCTCACCACAAGTATTTACAATATTTTTTTATAACTAAATAATTATCCTCATCTTTCGTATTATTCTCACTGATCTATATTAAACTTTTTTAATTGAGATCGAATAAGATGTACTATAAAATAAAAATTGACATTATAAAAATAAATGAATTAGTTAGGATTTCTAGCTAAAGATCTTTAATTTATCAATTATTTCATTTAATTAGAATTAAGAATTGTTAAATCATTACACATAATTAAAAAAACAATCTTTTCAAATAAAACAGCAAATCAAATGAACTGAAAACGCAATACTTGATAAGAATTTGTAGAAGGACAAAGTATGGTCAAAATACATTAAAAGTACTTGGAAAGTTCTGCTGGCCGAGTTCCAAGTGGATGCGGACGGTTCCAGTGACAGAAGAAACAACGAATATGAGGCAACCAAGGTACTGCCAAATAAAACAAATTCTGAACAAGCCAGATGTCGTAAAAATATGTTTTTGGTGTAGAAGTAAAACATTTGTATCGGACTGATTAAGTAAATTGAGTTCCTTGAATCTTCATAAAAAAGTGTATTTTTATGTGAATCTTCATAAAAAAAGTGTATTTTTATGTGAATCTTCATTAAAAAGTGTATTTTTATGTATGAAATAAAAGACAACAATTTCCAAAAAAATCTGAATGCAGTCATCGAGGATCATTAATTTAAAATGTACTGAATCCGAGATTTTATAGAAAATATAGCTTATAAATTTATAGGAAACATAATTTTGGAAGGGATAGACACATAAAACCTATTATTTATTGCATTCTAAATTAGTAATCCAAGGTGTTAGCATTGAAAACATTTTTTAATATTTTGTGTATTGCTAGCTTTGCTTTTATACTTCTTATATAATTTTTCTGTGTCATCTCCCCTGATTTTTTTAACAGTTGAATTTTCAAGGTAATTGAAAATAATGATTTGACAAGATTTGTACGCAGCCGTACAGCTTCCCTTCATTATAGATTGAATCTAATAGGCTCATTGATATTTATCATAGTAGAGTTATATCACAATATTATTACATAATAATGATTCATTCGCTTTGTGAGTATTAAAGCTAATGACAAATTATGGACCAACTTTGATGGCTATCATGTCGATGTCATCAGTTTAATAGATTTTAAGCTCAGCATAATTAAATTTTGAAATACAATTATCTCGTTACAGAACAAATTAATATTTTGCTATGGTTCAAAACAATCGACAAAGGACGTATTATGTTTTTTATTAAAATAAATATTGTCACGAGATCCTAAATCGAGAAGAAATACACATAATTGAGTAGTTATGCGGCTGTTCTAAGGTCTGGACACAACTAGAAATTAATAAAGCACACTATATTATACAAGAAAGTTCATGAAATAATATTTTCTATAAAAGTTTTGTGGGCATTTCGCAGGAAAAGTTGTTGTTTTGACAGAAGCAACGCCACGGAAAGAGAAACAAACTACAGGCGACTCCATAGAGTGGGGTACGTATGTGCAATACTTTCTAACGCGAATTTATGATACAAACGATATGCATTAGAAAACAAAGGACAAGTGGAAGGATTTCGAGAAACATTCTAATTTCAGAATAGTTTTCAAGTTAAATAATTAAAATGAATATATAGGAGTAAATTTTTTCCCATGGCTCTTTCCTAATACAGAATTGTGAAAAATTAAAGTACATTTACAAATAAAAATTAACGTTTCCAGATGTTCATCACGAAGATATGATCAAAAAATATTTTTATAAAAAAATGTTTCTAGATCTTAACAATCATCTTGCCCATATTCCCACAACCTGGTAAAGCGTTTCATAAATCTACATTTAAAATAAAAATATGTCTTTTCCCATATAACGATAGACAATCTCAAATCATTAATAATCATAACATAAATTTATAAGGGAAAAACACTTTATTTAAATTAATATTTGCGTAATATTCTCTAGAGGATAAAGAGACCCGAACGCACTGTCATCATTTCTACATTGATATTCATATTCCCTAAATTATTTTTATTAAGGATTGCGTGATTCCAGTCGACGATACACTCAAAAAAACATGCATTCCCATGTGCTTGTTGCATAATTAAAAAGTTTACTGAAAATATTTTCCTGATCCATGAACACATCAAAATTATTTTTTACAGTGTTAAAGGATTAAATGATTGTTGGATTGTTTTGTTAGA
Source organism: Agrypnia vestita (assembly GCA_016648135.1). Taxonomy (NCBI): domain Eukaryota; kingdom Metazoa; phylum Arthropoda; class Insecta; order Trichoptera; family Phryganeidae; genus Agrypnia; species Agrypnia vestita. The sequence goes on along the minus strand of JADDOH010014465.1, from coordinate 56,069 downwards.
TTAGACTAGCTGGTTGACCCGGTTTCGCTCGGGACCATAATTCGGTAAGCACAGAATTGTGTTGACGTCTCTTTTTTGCTGATTTCGGCACCTGTGATTGGATTGCCTTGCTGGACTATCTTCGCTTTGCCAAAATATCAACAGATATTTTAGCGCACAATCATAACATTCTAGAGAGAACGTTCCAAAACTTTCTAGAGCATTCCGAAATCTTATAGAACTTCCTGGAACTTCTAGACCCACGACGCACTCCCCCACTCAGTTTGGAACCTTATAGATCTTTCTGATAGGTTGTACAACTTTCTCTCTCCAGAACTTTTTAGAGCATTATTGAATCTTCTAGAACTTTCCGGAACCTTTAAAACTCGCTGACACATTCTACCACTCAGTTGGGAACCTTATAAAACCTTTTTAAACTTTCTCCTTCCAGAACCTTTTAAAGCATTCGAGAACCTTAATGAACGTTCTGGAACCTTCTAGACCCCCAGACATACTCCACCACACTGTTTGGGACGTTGTGGAACTTTCATTAGAAGAATAAAGAACCTTCTAGAACGTTCTCCTTCCAGAACATTCTAGAACTTTATCAAACGTTCTGGAACCTTCTAGACTCACAAACATACTTCGCCATACTGTTTGGAACGTTAGAGATCTTTAGGGAATCTTCTACAGCGTTCTCGTTCCAGAACATTCGAGAACTTAATTGAACGTTTTAAAATCTTCTAGGTTCACCGACACACTCCGCCAATACAATCTGTTTGGAACCTTTTAGAACCTTCTTGATCTTTATCTTTTTAGAATCTTCCAAAGCATTCGAGAACCTTCATGAACGTTCTGAAACCTTGTAGACTCAAAGTCACTCTCCGCCACACTGTTTGGAACGTAAGAGAACATTATTTAGAAGAATAAAGAATCTTCTACAACATATTCGTTTGATAAAGTTCTATAATATTCTTCCAGAATATTATAGAACTTTATCAAACGTTCTGGAACCTTATAGAGTCACAGTCCGTGACTTTGTCTGAAACCTTATAGAACTTTCGTTAATCTTCTAGAACGTTCTCCTTCCAGAACTTTCTAGAGCTTTATCGAACGTTCTGGAATCTTATAGTCTCGCTGATATACTCCGCACTCAATTTAGAACCTTGTAGATTTTTTGGGAATAGTCTAGAATGTTCTCTTTCCTGAACATTCTACAGCTTTATCGAACGTTCTGAAATCTTCTAGACTCACCGACACACTTTGTCAGTCAGTTTGGAACCCTATAGAATTTTTTCGAACGTTTTTTTTCCAGAACCTTCTACAAACTCTTCCAGAATCAGAATGCTAAAGCATTCGAGAAACAGGAACATCATGAACTTTCTGTTCTAGACTCACTGACACACCTTGTAGAACTTTCGGGAATCTTCTAGAACCTTTTCCTTCCAAAATTTTCTAAAGCATTATCGAACATTGTAGAATCATCTAGACTCACTGGCACACTCTGCCATTCAGTTTGGAACCTTATAGAATGTTCTTGAATTTTCTGCTTCCAAAAACTTATAAACCATTCGAAAACCTTCATGAACGTTCTAGAACCTTCTGGTCACACCGACATACTCCGCTACTCACTTAGGAACCTTATGGAATTTTTAATAATCTTCTAGAACGTTCTTCTTCCGGAACTTTCTAGAGCTTTATCGAACATTCTGGAACCTTCTAGACTCACAGGCACGCTCCGCCACCAGAATTTTATAAACCTTTATCAAACGTTCTGGAACCTTCTCGACTCACCTCTTAGTTTGGAGCCTTCTAAAATTTTCGGAAATCTTCTAGAACACTCTCCTTCCAGAACTTTCAAGAGCTTTACCGAACATTCTGAAACATTTTTGACTCACCGGCACACTTCGCCACTTAGTTTGGAACTTTATAGAACTTTTGGAAATTTTCTAGAACATTCTCCTTCCAGAACTTTCTAATGCAGATTTTTCCGGAACCTTCAAGACTTAGCGACACAGTCAGCGGGCCCATTCTGGAACAATACGAAGTATTTGCGGCCTTCCCATAACAAAACAATGTGCTAGAATGCACATTTTCATCACTCACTCCCACCCAAGCTCAGCCACCCCCACCAAACTCGCATATTTTCAATGTGACACCAAGGGCTATCCACAACCATAACCACTAGAGGGTGGTAGTATCTGGTTGTGAAGACAACTTGGCGGATAGGGAAACACGTTTTTTTTATGTATATATATATTGATTGGAGGTTAGATGGGATTGGATTGGAAACGATTGGAAAGCTTACTTGAAACTAAAATGTATTAAATTAAATAATTGAATAAATTAAACAATGAACAAAATAATACAGCTTATGGCTGAATAAGAATAAACTAAAATTGAACATTAACAAAACTAAATATATATGTGATTATTGTTATTATCTTGTTGGTCTTGTGGTTAGGAATCTCGCCTCGTGATCCAAAGGTCGTCGAATCTCACTCTAGATCAGCAAGTTAGTCCTATTTTCATAGCACAAGCGTTTAGCTTAGTTTGAAAATAGTATGAATATTGATGTGACACGTATTCCGTGTTCGCATCTCTATTTTTAAATATATATATATATATATGTTAGTATTGATTTCTTTGGGGGTAACCCGCGTCAAAATCTGGTCCTCAGAAGGACCACTCGTCAACCGACGTTTCGCCTGAATCACAACAGGCATCTTCAGGTTGTTTGTTAATAAATTTCCGTCACGAGGGGCAGCGCGAACACGTCCGTTCGTATCGGAAGCTTATTACCAAGTTCATTACCCAAGTTCTCAACCTTCATTATAACATATAATATTATGTATATATCTATATATATATAATAATATTATATATAATCTATATATATATATATATATAAATATATTGATTGGAGGTTAGATGGGATTGGATAGGAAACGATTGGAAAGCTTACAGAAATTATTTTCCCAATCTCTGAACATATTAAAATTCTTGTATTACAGTGTTAAATGAATACAATTTAATTAACATGTCAAAATGCTTGTTAAACAGTGTTAAAAGAAAACAATTTAATTATCAAAATTAAATGTTATTATTCTTAATTGGAGGTTTTTACTACAAAAAAAGCGTACCTATTTGAATTCCGATTCGTCCGAAAAAAAAAATTCTTTCAACCTAAGGATGGTTTGACAAATAAATATTAAAATAATTACTAAATAAACTGTAAAATGCTTATTTAAAGCCGGTCAGCATCCATTTAGCTCTAAGTGCCATTCAATAATAATTTTTGTAAATACCCTACATAGTCCTGCTTATTTACGATGATACCACATTGATTGCTCGCAAGTCGAAGATGAATAGGCAAAATTAATCCATAAGAATGAATAAGAGAGCTTGTTAGAAATAAATTGTGTAAAAAATAACATAATAACTTAGATCGTTTTGACCAAATACCGAGAGCTTAAGCTCTACGAAGATGTTAGGGATATAATCTGGCTGGGATCTCCCTTTTCAAAAAATGTAGAGTGCAAAGGTCATGTCTAAAGGAGAATTAATATGGTCTGCTGGTTGATCAAGTTGATCAAAGTTCAAAAACCTTTCCATTGTGACGATAAGTGTCGTCACAGTAATAAATATTCTATTAACTTAAAGAAATAATATATGCACTTTCCAAGTGAATAATCTCCACTAGACAAAAAACTCACTGGACGTAAGCATCCATTCATTACATTGCAAAAAAAAAACGAACACGTGTTCCAAGCCCGATACATAAGCGACATCCTGTTTTAGGCCAAATCTCACATGATATTCTACCCACAGAAAGTAATTATGCATCTTAAAAATAAACGTTTTAAGTACATAAATTTAAGTCTTCCACCTTGACGCTTACGCCCTTTTACCATCAAAATCAACTTACCGCCCCAATATATAAATATTCCGCGACAATTCGAACCATCTCGAAATTCAAACAAAAAAAAATCATCCCTGCAATAAGGTTAAGGACCAGGCCCCCCGCACCTGTGTCACAGAATTGACATACTAATTACATTTTACAAATTCTTTTCCGTTCTTAATTCCCGCCAGGATAGTAAGTACACTCTCATCCGAAAAGTAACACACGTTTTTGTCAATTACAATCAATACACTTGTAACTAGGTGGCATTCGCCGAGCCCTTTTACAGCGGTATGTATCTAACCACTTCCACTATTCCTGTATTCCTAATCCCTTATGTAAAAAATATTTTACGGCTCCGTGCTATTTTTAAAACAAAGAGAACATGATGCAACATTACATATATTCAAGTTATCGTTTCCACCAAGATTCATTCTCCAACCAGCTCTGGTGTCATCCACCGCGTTGGTGGATCCTTCGGGATCTGTTTTCTACGGACTATTTGTAATACGGGAGTGCCGGACAAATAAACTGAACTCTGTTGCAAAATATCAGGAGCATCTATCGCGTCAGAATTTAATAATAATATCCAAAGATCGTCCGCTCTATACCAATCGAATCTGAGTGAAAGTGTTTTTACGAACATTCAGCATCGTTCTTTCGACTCCAAAGCCCAGCTTCCATCTCATCAAAGAATAATTTTCAGTGTACTAGTTCAATTCAATTTAAAGGCGAATAAATAATTGTTCCAAGTTTCCTGATAAATCAAGAGTGCCGAACATTATCAACCACGAACCTACGATTTCAAGATCAGTGTTTTGTGTGTATTTGTAGTCAAACACAATTTAAAATACAAATGAGTCGCAACTTATATTCTCTGAAGTCAACTTGATCTCGCCAAGGAAACGCGACTATCTCTCTTCCGAAAGAAATTATCACCTCAACCTATTCTCCAGTCGCTTCTCGTCTTTGTTATCTGATGCCCTGTTGAATGGGCGTATCATCTTCTGCACCCGGCCGTCGGATTCTAACCATTCTCGAAGCTGTGATCCCTTCTTTCAGTCCATACCCTTCCTCGCAGACTTGTGAACTTCTAGATGTAAGTGCTGTATGTTACCATTAATCTTTCTCTTTCCTTGATATCTGGTTTATTTAATAACTATCAGTCTAGTGCTAGATATATCTAAAATTTAATTACTGGTAAAATACATATTTCATTATTTATTTCTACGATATTGATTTCGGGACGGAATACCTACTTATTTGGGTCAAATTTTAATTTCATTATACTGTTGTATTTTGCTATTACTTTGTGGTTATTCATTATGAACATAATTAAACTAGTTAACTTAGTTTACACCACTAAAATTTATTTGGTAAAACCAACCAGTTTCGGAAACGACGTTCCATCATCAGGGTATACCCAATACTATTGTGTATACCCTGATGAAGGAATGTCATTTCCGAAACCGATTGGTTTTACCAAATAAATTTTAGTGGTGTAAACTAAGTTAACTAGTTTAATTATATTTAATTTCATTGTTTATTTCCGATACCGATTTAGGAACTAAATACCTAATTACTTTTGTGTCAATCTTAATTATTGTCTTACTTATTTCTGGGTCATTTAATAACTATCATTTCTATTGCAAACAGGTTATAAAAAATTTAATTACTTGCAAAATACCTGTTTTATTGTTTATTTCAACGATATTCATTTCGGACGAAATACCTACTTATTTTTATGTCAGATTTCTAATTATTGAAAATTACCTGTTTCATTGTTTATTTCAACGGAATTCATTTCGGATGAAATACCTACTTATTTTTGTGTCAAACTTTTAATTATTGAAAATTAGCTGCTTCATTGTTCATTTCACCGATATTGATTTCGGGAGTAAACACCTACTTATTTTTGTGTCAATCTTAATTACTGTCTTATTTACTTCTGGGTTATTTAATAACTATCATTGGAAGTGCAAGGATATTCTTACCAAAAAAATCTCCTTGGCTTAATTTAACAACATTGGTTGCAGATATAAATTCCTCTTAATTTTAATAAAAATTTCTAATAACTATTTATCCAACATTTTCCTGCATTCACATAATTATTTTTTCTCTTCTTCCATTTCCATTTTTACAAATTCTAGCAAACAACCGGCCTATATAATAACGTACAATTCATCCCAATAAATGCCAAACGGTCGTACACAAGTACAAACATATTCCGCCTTGCCAACTCAGCTCAAGAGCATACCTAGGTAGGCCAGCAGAGTTAGAGCATGTAGCTGTATGCCGGGAGAGAAAGGTTAGGTATTTTCCGAATTTTCGATACGCCGAGCTCGAAAGGATCCAAGACTAAGAGAAGAAACAAGCAAGATGACGAGCCAAGATATAGCAGGGGCGTACAGTGAGAACAAGAACCATGACTTTTATTTAAACATACATTTGTAAAAAAATGGAAATTTTCTAAATGTTTGCTTAGGAAAAAGTCTCGCTTCTTGTTCTTACTGCACGTAGTGCAACGTAGTAATAAGCATCTCGACTAAAATGAAATAAGTCCCAAAATATTATTATATTTATTTTTTTATTCATATTGCAAACATCAAAATTGTTGTCGTCAATATTAATAATGGTCTTTGACACAAAATTAAATTTTCAAGTTTTATATATTTTCTTCAGATAAAAATTATCATTTGTACGTTCTGTAAAAGCAGGCCTTGAATATAATTTGTGTGGACTGACTTGAAAAAAATTCCTTGAAAAGTACTGTGAGAGTAAAGGTGAAATTATCTACGGTCGATGAGAGATTCTGATTCTCTAGTAGTAGTGAAAAAAAAATAGTATAAAACTCAGGTAGAGATAACATAGTTTATATAATTAAATGTTTTTATAATCCATTATTATCTGTCAAATCTTCAATGTAAACGGCAAATCAATTAAAAATATAAAACGTTTATATTATTGATTGATTTTATTTGTTATTTTTATAAGATTTTTCCAGCAGACATTTATTTTTGAACACACTTTCATTCTACATCTTAATTCTTTAAGGCATCTCATCATTAACTTAAGTTAACAATATTAAGGTCGAAAGATATAATTACCATCTAGAGGATAGTAAAATATTTTTCTCATGTAATAATAGTAAGTTTAATATGTAATATCATTCCGTAATGCGGCTTCGACTATGGGAAAATGTGGATATAGCCTAGCAACTGCCGCACATTTCTAATATTAATTTGTATGCAGCTCTGCAGGGTAGAACAATTCGCCTCGGTCGGTTCAGCCGGAAACGGAAGAAGGGGAAATCATAACATGGCGGCGCGACCGAATATCCGGCCCATCCTTGAAGCTTATTTACAATTGCGCTTCAGGGCTGAGTAGCTGCCGCCGGCGCCGACCGGCATCCAGCATGTTGCTCGTCCTTTTGTTTATTTAAATATTCATACAAAGCCACAAAAAATATCAACTCATAATGATTTATTATAATAAATTATGTTCAGATAGATATTTATCGAAGATTACGGATTTTTATTATTTTAAATTAAATAAAATATTATTAGTAAAGAGAAAATCAATTGTAATTTATAGAAATAAACTTTGTTTACATCACTTTTTAATTAAAAAAAATTCAAAGGCAATGACTTCTTTATCAGGATAACAAATGTATAATAATGTTATAATTGTACATTTGTTATCCTGATAAGAAGCCATTGGCTTTGAAACATGTTGAATTTTTTTCAATAAAAAAGTGGTGTAAACAAAGTTTCTTTCTCTAAATTATAATTACACCATTATTATAAGTCACCACAAAATAATTTTGCTGTGTTCAAAGAAGAAGAAAATCAATTGTTATTATAATTATAATATACAGCAATTACAACCACAATTTATTAAATAATCAACGTTTTTCGGGGCCAATAATCTCTTCCTCAAAATATAACATAACCTAAATTTAAATTGGAAGCATAGATGTGATCAAAAACAAATAAATAAATACAAGGAAGTTGAATATCCAATTTGGGGCTATTTTCAAAAATGATTTGGATATTTACGATACTTAATTGACTATTAACGCTTTTTATAATTTATAATTAATCTTACTGGAATCCGATGTTATTTGTACGTAAAATTTCTTTTTTTTTCATATTTTTTATTTATTTTTATACTTATTACATTACATAGATACATATGCCAAACTGCACGGCATATGTATCTATTACGGTAGCTAGGGCCCTGTTAATATAAAAAGAATGGTTTGTTTCCAAAAAATACTCGGAAAATTCAAAAAAAATGTTCCTATTTTAACATCTTTAGAGTTAATTTATTCAAGTATCAAAATTTCTGCGTATTTTTTCCTGCAGAAAAATGAATGCAATTATTACATTTAATTTTAAAAAACCTGATTTTTTTAATATTATACTTATCCTTGTTATTTAATATATATTGTTTAAATTTATTATTTATTTTCACAATTCGTTGTTCAGAATTTAGGATGTTTTCAAATATTTAATCTGAAACAATATGTTGTCTGAATAAAATAATTAAAATTTGTTTTAACCACACTTAAATTTTGTGTTAAATATGTGACATTATTTAATTTACTTATAAATTTATCATTATATCATATTCAAAATGTTCATAAAACATTTGTAATTTGTGTTCTAATTCACTCTAGAAGCTATATTAGGGTCAATTATAACCTTTTGAGGGTCTTTCTGTTAAAAAATAGAATTGAATAAAATTATAAAAGATGATCCGAACTTAATTTTCATTTTTAATATCATTATATTTTTTATCTTTTAGGGTCAGAAACTGAAAAAAAAACTATACCTTTAATGAAAATTTGATCTGGTGAAATTGTAAAAATAAGGCTAAAGTCAATAGTTGATGGACTGCGTTAGCGATCAATACTGTCTGTCTTTTTTGGGGTGAGATTATTGCTTTGGACTTGGATAAAACCTATTTATAGCAGGATGGGACAGCGCGTCATACAAGCATTATCAAGAAATCGAGTTATTTCATCAGAATTTTTTAAACTCTTTATTTTTTGTTTAGTTCAGAGTCAATATGTACCCAGATCTTGCGAATTAACCCCTCTGAAACTCTTTTAACATAAAGGAAATGCTCTAGAAATAATGTTATCACTTAAAGAATATATCTTATTTACTATTGGTAAAATAGAGCAGCAATTATGTAAAAAGTTTTGGAAAAGAAACAATGTCTTACATAAAGCTACCCTTTGATGTATGTAAGACATTGTTTTCCACACTTAGTCGGAAAGTAAAGTTACTTGGTACTGTTATAAAATATCGGTTTTGTTAAGATCACCAATTTTGATTTCTAAGAAATAAGAAAGGAAAATAAAAATGAACCATTTTGAGACCCTGCTTTCTAAAAAGTATACAATATATCGTACACAAAAAAGAGTTTTGAAAAATGGTAACCACGCATTATCGAAGTCTCTCAAACGGTCCATATGAATCTAGAATCAACACTCTCGAAGAAACTGTAAAACACTAGAAATATGAAAAAACTAGTCGAAACGCTCACGAAACCAATATTTACCTATAAAAGCGAGGATGAGCACGCACGAGAGAGAGTTTGTTTTGACGTTGAACGGAAGTCACAAACAAAGCGACGAAGACAGCAAAAGCGCAAATTATAATCGGCCATACCTCAATGCCTACTTGCGAGCGGAATATTCGCAAAATAAAGCAAATAAACGAGGAAATTTTTTTTGAAATCTGTCAATAAATAACTGAAAAAAAGAATAGTATAATTTAGCGCGGAATGGTTGAACTTCAACTCGTCTGCGACGTCACGCGTCCGCATCGCCGTGCGCCGGGCCGCGATGTACACCGGCCGCAAGATATGACGTTACACGAATCCATCGGACGTAACAAATTTATTATTGCAAGGCGCAAATGTAAAATTCTATAATATTTTAAGTTTATGAGATATTTTAACTTTGCTTTCAGACTTTTATTTAATTTTACTCAAAGTTTCATATCAATTCATTAAAAAAATAAGAAACTTCTCCATTCGTGCAAACTTGTGTTAAATAGACTAGTGACAATTAGTGTGAATTTAATGACGGTGCCCTATAACACTCGCGTCTAGTAAACTCTGTGAAATAAATAATAGTTTTAATCATTTGTAGAGTTTCATTTGCCCCTTTTAATCCACGATACTATGACAATACTTTGTTTTTATTTCTTGATAGAACTATTCTTTAACATTAGGACCTCAATTATGTAAAAGATCCTATGAGAATAAAACTTCAAAATAATATATAATAGATACTGTTTTCCATATTTTATGTGAAATTGTGTGCTTGTTTTTGAAAAAATATAATTCTCAGAAAAAAATATTTTAGTTCAAAATACCAGTTGCGCTTGGATCACGCATTATACGCTTGAAACGTCTAGTTTGAAATACAGGTAATGAGTGCGATGTTAAATATCACTTCCTACTTCTACTGGACATATGAATATTAATCCGCATTTGCTGTAACGTGTGTATTTTGGCATTCATTTATTACATGATGAATAAACAATATTCATTGTAATTATTCCAATAAATTAACAATTTTTAATAATTTCCCTATCAATATAATAAAACATTTTACATAATAATACAAATATGAATGAAAGACAAATTTACTAAATACTTAAATTTATTCACAGTAAAGTGAAATAATAAAATATAATATTAAATAACAGATTACTCAATTGAAGTGAGTTTTAAATATTTGCCCACATTTAGCTACACATAATTACAAATAAGTACAAAATTAGTTAGTTAATAATAGTTTTATATATAAGTATGTTCTAAGAACACAGTTTTTTTTTAAATATAGAGGAATCATTACCAGATACGAAAACCCAGGTATACTATAGTTGATTAGAAAAGACTACAATTTCTCTAGCATAATCCATTCAAATAAACGAAAGATTCTCACATTTGAACATATATATGTAGAACTTTCAAATATGTGTGGATGTTCTTACGATGGAATTGGTGAGTGTTGCATTATGTAGAGTGATAACATAATCCAGCTCATATAGGTTGTAAGCCCTGGGCCATCGTATAAAAGACTTCGATACACGTTTCTCACAGTCATAGCTTCGTCTCTGTGAGACTTCTATAATTTACTTTTTATAATTTGAAACCAAATAAGAAATGTTTTTAAATAAATTTATACTGAAAGGAAAAACTTATTCTCATTTATTTTTAAAATAAAATGTATACAAAATCGACACTCAAGTCTATACAAAAAAATATTTTGTTCTATAGAAGCCTGAATGTCGATTTTACAATCATTACGCGATTGTTTTATATTTTTTAAACAAAAATGATAAATAAATGGTTAAAACAGTTTTTTTTTTCAACACAATAAAAAATATTTAGACGCATTATCTTCAGTACTAAAGATTACCAGATTACATCATCAATGAAATTATATTTATAATAAATAACAATTAGTAAATGTAAACAGTGTCATTAATATTTTTAAAAATAATTTAATACCTTTTTGTTTTCATTCTTAATCGCAAATACCTTGTTATCCATTTTAATCCAATTTAGTATTTACTTTGTTTACGTAACCAATTAATTTTATATATTTATTTGCAACTGGTTTTGAAAACAATCATTTTCCCTGACAGGGTAGTAATAATCATATAAATTTGAGTTTATATGTTAACAACGAATAAAATTAATTTAAGTAATAAGGGTGTGCTGTATTTATTATCTTCTTCAGCGGTCCTTCGTTGCGAGGATGATGTCTGTTTTATTGATTATGCTTACGAGCGTAGCTGAGGAGCCTTATTCTGGAACCGCACACCTTTCTACAAATTCATTATGCACGTGCATCTGTAGCGGGGTTCTGAGTTGGTTCTAGGTTCTTGTCCTTGTCTTTCCTCTTTCTCTACTTGTAAAGTATTGCGGATAGTTATGTTACACTCTGTATATTTCATATCACTGTCTCCCACACTTGATAAAATATTATGTATCTTTCACATGACATCTTAGACATACCTGTAGTAACATAGTGCTTTATTTATTTCAATATCCTTCATGAGTCCTTTAACTGATTTCATTTTCTAAGAAATTGGTAAGGGATGTTTTTTTGTAATTCATTATTTATTTTTATGTTAGTACGATAACCAATCACCAACCTATCTACTAATATAATTCTCGAATTTTTTATTCAAATAAATAAATTTTGTAAATATTGATTGTATTATATATAGGTATTTACATATATTATAAATTATATTTATTTCTTATATTACTTAACATAATAAAAGTAGATACATACAAATAATGCAATCAATATTTTAAAATGTCAATCTGTGGTGGTCGACATAGAGATAGATTTAATAAATTTAGAAAATCTTAAAATAATAATATTCAAAAAAGTCAAGTATGGACATCAAAAATATATTTCTTCTGTTTGGAATCGTTTAAAAGTAAAAGCCTGATATATTTCTTCTTAAGATTCTATGTATTACAAGAGGCTAACAAAATATTGAATATTCAGCTATACAAGTAATATTTCTTAGATCTTTATTATACCATAGATATAATTCTGTGTTAAATTAATATCGTTTGCCAATCCTAATAGACTCGACCTTGTGAGTAGGTGCGAACGAGCCTTTATTATTTATGAATCGGAACAGCAAGTCTCGCGTGTAGCGGGTGCTTTACTGTTATTTTAACGAAACGGACCAATCACAGGCGCGCTTTGCCTTCGACGGGTTGAGCCGGAGGCGACCGTCCTGATGACTGAATCCGGCCAATGGCGAGCGCCGGCGGTGAGGTCATCGCGCATAGGATGAGTCACTGCACTAGCGTGGATTTCGGAGGTATGGTGCAATCGTTACTATAAAAGGAGCGAACACGATATACTCAGCCCCTTCAGTTCGAGACCAGACCTGCGAGCGGAAGCGCTGCCCGAGAGACTACTGCCAGAGACTTCATTTGGAGAACAGCATTTGCGGACGGAGTTGCTGCCCGGACGTATGGAGGAATCTACCATTCATCAGTACCAGAGAGGATCATACCGCCACTGTGTAACAGCTAAGGAACACATTTATATTATCTATTACGGTTAATTATTTTAACTATCGAAATGTATTTATTTTGGGAAGATTTAAGATTGGAGCAATTATGTGTGAATAATGTCACGATTTCTTGTGTGATATTGGTTCGATTCGTACGGGAATCTCTCCCGAGCGAATATATTTTGATGCATGGGGATTTTCATACCATTTGTATTAACAATTGATTTTACGGAGCTCTATAAGCAGCGCTTAATAGATTCATAATAATTGTCGACGCGTTATGTATTGCATAAGTATTGCGCAATCCGGTCTTCAGCTAACTCTTTATGATTTGAGTACCTCGGTATATCCGGCTTAACAAGTAGCTTCAGAACGACGAGTAAAGGACAGAATGGGGAGATCTAACTGAAATTGGAGTTTTCTGGTTTATGAACGTTGAGCTAGGTGAAGTTGTGGATGACGCTCGTGTCATAAGCCTGGAATCCGCGCAAGCCCCTGTGAGGTACTCTTAAAAGCGGGACCTCCCTTGTTGATCGGCCACTAGACTCGACCTTCGCGCCTCATCCTGCTCAAAAACGGCGTGAACCAACGTCGTGAATTCTCTGACTTTGGAAGGATTTTCATGCCTGAATGCTATGAAATCTCAATAGAAAACGTTAACTTCTATTTCATCCTCTGTAAAAAGACAGAGCTAGAATCATTATAAAAATCATTCACTCATATGGAATAGCTGGGATATTATAAATATGTTACTAACACTCTAACATTTGACGAAAGTAAATGTTGCAAGATGCAGAATCGTGGGACACCGCTCTGAAAAGGCATAATGAGATTGCACAATAATTTGTAACATCGCTGACTATGCCCGCAAAGGAGGCTAATGTCGTCATCAATTCGTACCAAAAGAGTACATGATTCTTCAAACACCGGCCTAAAAGAAAGGCGCCTCAAGACAGCACCCATCATCAGAAACTCGTACAAAAAAAGAGTACGTACATCTCAATTATAAGCCTAAAAGAGAGGCGTCACAGGATCACATCTCGTAAAGAAGAGATAGAGTCTCGGGATGCAGTAAGTTCCGGAGGAACAAGGGGGGCCATTTAGTCACTTAAGAAGCTGGTCACCGGGTTTAGGCGGGCGCGGAGCCTTAACCCCCTTCGGCAGAGATGCTGAGGGTTTAAAACAAAAATTTAGCATTCAAAGAAACTATTATTTCATATAAACTCACGGGCTGTTATAAAATTCCTACGAACAAACCATCCCCGAGACCTTACCTACTTATTTATAAAGAAGTTTTGCTTCAAAAATGTCTTATTTCGTAGATAGCAAATATATGTATTATTTTCCCCAGGAATTAATATGAACAGGTTCATGCACGTCTAAGACGAAACCATTCAAGGTAAGAATTTGCTAATACAAAGTGTTTATAATTATTAATTTCAATGATATTTAATATGTGTGAATTTTTCCCTTTGCACCGTTCGAACAATTCTACTGGTTTGTCTCCAAACGATTATGCAATTGTTTCCACACTGCTCCTATAAAAGAATTTGAAGTTATTACGATACACAACGGGGTCCTTCATCCATTAGACGAATCATGTGCCAATTCAACGACGTATTACGAATAGTATATATTATATTTATCGAGATTTATTCGCATTTATTATTTCTAGTAAAGGTTTTAGTATTGGTGCCAGGCGCCATTATGAGGCAGAGATAGTTCATATTCATAGCCCGACTGTAATAGGTATTTTTGTCGCGTAAGAGGTAGCACTTTTAGAAATATAACTGTGTTTTATGTTTCGTCCCTGACGGACAGGATGGTATAGCTGTGGTTATTTAGGTAATACACTTAGTAAATGCGAAGGGCATTAGGTATTATCAATTTCGTCTGTGAACCCAAGATGTTAGAAATATTTTAGTTAACATTTTTAGTTAGTTTTGCATTCAAAATCGAAATTTTCACAGAATAATTATTTTCAGTTAATACGTATTTTTAGTTAATTTATCGTATAGAGTATTTTCGTATAGTAAGAAAATTATTTCATATGAAAAGTTAAATTTTAGTAGTAGTAATATTTCTGCATAGAATATTTAATTTTTAACAACTGTATCGTTACATCATATGGTTGAAGTCGACCGGTTGCATCCTGCCGCTCAATCGCGCGCGCTCACATAAAAGAATAATAAAATATTTAATAATCCAATATATTGTATTTTGAACGCGACGTTTTGCTACTTACTAACCTTCATTATTTAGTAGGACCCACATTAGGGTCATCTTACACCGTTAGCCGTGATAAGAATATGATTTACATTGAGATGCAATGGAAATATTTGTATTATAGATTTGCTTCGCCTTATATATTCAACAAACACCCCATGGGTTGTCTAACTCTGGTGCCGGACCAGGAGCTATACTAAATTATTATAAATGTTTCAAGACTCGATGCCCTACTATCTACCTGGGTCATCACAGTTGGTAGCCGCGACCAGGAGATCGAAATGAAATAATATATAATAATAAAATTAAACTCGCGTCAACTATTTTACGTCTGTATAATATGTTTTCATAGTACAGAAAACATCTCTAGAAAACACCGTCAGATGACGAGGACCCACTATCTACCTGGGTCATCACAAATCTACAATGTTGCTGAATCAATTGAAAAAATAATGAATTTTGTTATAAATGTTCTCAGGTTCAGAATCTTCTGTGTATAGTTTTCTGGGATATTCTGGCGTGTATATGTGACCTCTCTGGCCGACGTTTCGGATCCCATTGCAACGGGATCCGAAACGTCGGCCAGAGAGATCACATATACACGGTGTAATATCCCAGAAAACTATACACAGAAGAATAAATGTTGTGTTTGGTAGTACACTTAAAAAAAATAATCTTGTAATTAGTAGTTAAAACACTTGCCTTGTGATCCAGTAATCGCGGAGTCGAACCTCGATTGAGGCCAGCAAGTTATTTATAGTTTTCAAAGCACAGGCTTTGAGCTTAGTTTAATAATAGTAAGAACATTGACGCAAGATTTATTTCATAGAATTTTTTATTTCGTAGAAAATATATATATTTTAATAATACATAATAGATATTATTAAAATATATAAATTTTCAGAAAAACATTGTTTCAGGGAAATGTGTAAACGTTTAAATTTTAATCTAATTGAAAATATAATAAATATAAATAATTAATGACAATACACTCTGTTTTAACCACTTATATATAGAAAATATCAACATATTTCAGATCCAATGGTCTCTTCATCAACCTACAATGTATATTTAAATTTAAAAAAATATAAAATAAAAATATAAAAAAATATATATGGGAAATTAATAATTATGTTCAAACCTGAAAAAACTATTTGTAAAAAGGACCTGATTATTTATTATATTCAATTTATTATTAATACTTTTTCTAATTTCTAAAATTTCTCATTTATCAAACTATAATAAAATTTGTAAATCCTTATAAATATCAAAGGAATGATCCATCACCAAAAGATGATTTGCAAATTCGGAATAATTATTGCTAATTAAACATCTCAAGTGTTCCTTAACTCTAACATCAAAATTTCAACACCTTTTTCCTAATTAAAAATAATAATTACAATCAATACAAATCAATTCACAAACACCCGATTTTTTTAAAAATCATCAAATTTTTAATATCGATACTTCAATCAATACATAATACCCTGATGTTTTCAAAATATCAGTTTTGAAAACACAAGTGAAGTACGTTTTTATTAATCTAAATACAAAATTTCGTTGTCTGTCGGTCCGTAACTTGCTGGAATTATAACTCTATATGCACGCAACCAGCGCGCAGGCCAGTTTATACGCAAAAGTTGTTATTAACTATTATGTCCCATGATTTTTATGAGTAAACGTCTGGTTATATTAATAATGTCACCACAAACTCATTTTGCTTTTATTGAAGAAGTAATTGAAAATAGTCTATTTAATACGCAAACAGATGTATGCATTCAATAGATTATTTTCAATGCAAGCGGTGAATAATAAATTATAAACGGATTGACGAGTGTATTTATATAGCTACTTTTCAAGTTGTTTGTTCCACTGTCAGTTCCATGTAATATAAATGTTGCTAAAATAAATCATCAGTGAATATGGAAAAATGAGAGCATTATAAATATATTGTATTTTGTATCAATTGAAGCTGCGGAAACGGTATCGGCAGTCCGCCAACTTGAATTGTTAATCGTCACGAAAAATGGAATTCAAAATTTTCTGTAATGTACTAAAATAAATAATTAATGTTTATAAAATAAGAGAAATAAATAAAAATATTTTTATATGAAGATATTGATTGAACTGAATTTTGTCCTCAGAGGGATGATTAATTAATTAGATAAATTATGAAGTCACACAGAAACGAAGCTATTTTAACAAGAAACGTGT
Organism: Agrypnia vestita; assembly: GCA_016648135.1. Classification (NCBI taxonomy): domain Eukaryota; kingdom Metazoa; phylum Arthropoda; class Insecta; order Trichoptera; family Phryganeidae; genus Agrypnia; species Agrypnia vestita. The sequence continues at coordinate 38,672 of JADDOH010014465.1, read as the reverse complement.
ATGGAAGTCTCTTCAAATGTCTCTACAGGATACTCAAATCAAATATATGTTCCTATTGGAAGTTGATAGGATAAGAATTGGAATATATATAGAACTTTCAAAAAATTAGACAATGTGTGGATTTACGTCCTTCGATGGAATTGGGGAACATTGCATTGTGTAGAGTGATAACTTAAGCCAACTCATACAGATTGTCAGCCCTAGGCCATCGGTTTTCCAAATAGATTTTTCTCTGTGAGACTTCTTTAATTTATCTTAATTGAGAGATTACTATTTTGAAACATTTTTCAATATAAATAACTCCATTTGCAAAATTTACCAAAAATACGTGATTTGTAAATTCCACATTTAGACACTGCCAGCGTTCTTTCAATAACATTAGAATGTATCCATCTGATTGTTATGAAATAAGATCGATTCATATTTTGAACCAATTTTCATTAAAAAAAGCCTCAATTCCTTCGAAAATTCTTTTTTGTGGTGGATATTACCATTTTTACATCCATACTAGCTGTGCTCGCTTGCCTTCGTACGCGTAGATTTTTAGTACACTGTTTGGATCGTCATAGAACTTTCGCGAGCCTTCTAGAATATTCTCCTTCTAGAAATGTCTAAAACAGGTTTTTCCGAAACCTTCTAGACTCACCGACATAGTCGGCGCGCCTATTTTGAAACAATCTGAAGCACTTTTGGCCTTCCCATAACAAAACAATGTGCTATAGCCTGCCCAACATAACTTGGCGTGCGGCAGGATTAGAACTAAACCCGCCCCACCTGCACCCGGCGGCAACCCCTCGCCTTGTACTTCAGTACAATTTTGTATTTGCTCGGGAGCTGTGACATCTTGATTACCAATATACACTGAATTATTATGTCCAAAACAACCAAAACAGTCCGGGGTGGTGCAAGAACAATTGCCAATGAAGTATTAAAGTTTTGCGAAGCTGAAAAAGCAAATAATGGACCGATATTACCGCCTGATAGTTTGACATGAGTTTGACAGATAGAGTGGCCGCCGTGGAGCGCGCTGTTACCCGACCAAATTTATATTGACACTGGTCACCGGACATTCAGTACATTATGTATTGTGTAATAAATTTACAACCTGGCAACTTCTGTTTCGCGACATTGGCGACCTCGCTCGCACGCCTAGTTATCGTGGTGGCGCTCTAGAAAGCACATTTTCGTCCCCCACTCCCACCCATGAAAAGTCACCCCCACCAAACTCGCATATTTTCGATGTGATACTAAGGGCTATCCACCACCATAACCACCGGTGGGTGGTTGTGGCCAGTTGTGAAGAAAACTTGGCGGGTAGGGAAGGGAAACACGGACGGGTTTCTTCTTATATATATAATAATATATATATGTATATATATATATAATATTATTATTTTATTTAAAATGTAATGGAAACCTAAGAGGTTTATGAGTAACATTTTTACATGATTCAATATAAGAAATAATAATAATATATTTTAGATACAAAGTCATTTTTTTATAGTTGGCCGAGTTTTAATATTTTTGTCACATCTGTTTTGAATTTGTCAGTGGTCAGTTGTTTGGTCTGTTGTGGCAGGTCATTGTATAGTTTTAGTCCGTTGCAGATTAGTCGGGATTGTCCTGTTTTTGTTTTGACGTGTGTTATGTGATAGTTTTGAGCCATTCTAGTGTTGTGTTGGTGTTTTTAGTGTATTTTGTGTAATTTTATGTCTTCGTCTTGTATTTCCCAATTGCTAGTCTGTGAATGATTTTAAGTGTTTCAATTTTTGTAATGCTGTCGATGTTTAATTGTTGTGTTATACAGTATACAGTTTCAGTTGGTGTCCGGTATTTCAGATCATAGACCATTTTTAATATTTTGTTTTGCTGTCGTTGGAGAGTTTAGGTTAGTTTTGTTTCCGGTTCCCCAGAAGGGTATCAAATATCCTATCCTACTCTTGACGTATGCCTGGTACATCATAATTTTTACGGTCTTTGGTGTGATTTCGTGTATTTTGTGGAAAAGGCTGGTTAGTTTTGTCAGTGAGTCAATTACTATGTCTATTTGAAAGGTCCATTTGAGATGTCTGTCTATGTTGAGTCCTAAGTATTTAGTATTTTCTAGTTCAGTAAGTGTTTCATTATGTATTTTTATTTATTTTTATGTCCATTTTATGAGTTTTTCGTTTGGCCTTAAAGTTAATGTAGTTACATTT